>VXBP01008811.1:1315123-1390768 GCA_013400115.1 Rhinopomastus cyanomelas
CAGCTCTTTCTTTTGTCAGTTCCGTAGTGACGGGGGTTTGGATTTGATACGAAAGCAGTTAGCATTTGTAGAAGAATTAAACAGAAACTTCACCATTATTTTTGGTTATGAAATACTTAATAAGTTAAGCTTGTCCGATGTTCATTGATTTTGTATGGGTTTCTAAAAGGATGCAGTGCACACGTGTGATGTCTTGATAGCCTGTTCATAAATTATAAGGTACTTTCCTTATGCATTTAATATTCAGGGTGTGAATCTGATTTTTGAACATGCAAGGGAGTTTACTCCTGAAAAGTGAGCAAAACTGCTACAGAGTGAAGAGTGTTCTCTTGTCTGCAGCAAGAGCAACAGTGCTATGTTATCACCCATCCCACGTCTGCATCAAGTAATGGAAACAAAGCAGACTTTGGGGCTGGATCCTGTAGGGGCGCTTCTCTGCGTGTGCACGTGGAGCATCTCTGTCCATAAAGTCACAGAATCATTGGGGATTGGAAGGGACCTTGCAAGATCATCTAGTCCAATCCCCCTGCCACAGCAGGGTCACCTAGACCAAGTCACACAGGAACACATCCAGGTGGGTTTTAAACATCTCCAGAGAAGGAGACTCCACAACCCCCCTGGGCAGCCTGTTCCAGTGCTCTGTCACCATCACTGTTCCTTCTGATATTTATATGGAACCTCCATCATCAGTTTGATTTCATTTGAGCCTGTGCATCTGTTAGGGATGTGATTATCTGTGCCAGTTTTCTTCCTAAATCACTTCCAAATTTATTTGGATTGTAGATGCTGTAAACGTGCAATGTGTCGCATTCCCGTTGCCTTCCCCTTAATATGTGGGCCAGAAATGGTATTTAGTCAGGGCCTTCTCAACACCTAATGCCCTTGTATGAGTATAATTCATTAAACCCATTTTCCAGCAGTTTTAGGATGGAGGTTTATTTTTTAACCTACTCCCACTTGAACAAATACTGGAAATCAGAATAAAAGACCAGTAGATGGAGGAACCTTTATCATCGTTATTATCTCGCAAGGTGTTACATCCAATCTTATCAGTTCAAACCAGTGACTCCTGTAGTGTCTACCATGGAATTGGTCAAATTGTTTTGTATAGGATTGTCACTTTTGGGTAAAATTTTCTCTTGGGATCTCAGTTTTGCTCATAATAGAGGAAAAACCTTTCCAGGAACAAGTAATCAATGGATTATTCACTGATCACAGTATCACAGTATCACAGTATTATCAAGGTTGGAAGAGACCTCATAAGCCTTGTTGTTCCCCAATTGCTATAGGAGGGCTAAGAAACACGTCCCTCAGTAGAACATTAGAAGGTTACATATTTCTATTGCCATAAAATATCAGCTGTCACTGCTATTTTTCATTCAACTGACATTATGAGTTGCATAAATTTGATGAAGACAAGTATGTTAGAAATGGCAAATGAAGCACTGGGTTGCAAGGAAGAGAAATGTCATGAGCTTTTGCTCTGATGTTATTGTGAACAAATACTATGAAAAAAGAAGCTGGGGAAAAGATGTCTAGAAAATTTTAAGTCATAGAAAAAAAATTCTTGTCTAAATTTGACTTAGTATTTTAATTTAAGTACATTACATGCTAATAAGGAGTTATTTTTAAGTGGACTCCAGTGATAAGGATTTTGGAACTTTTCTTGGAGTGATTGTGTCACAAGATAGAATGTAGAGATGGGAAGATAGATTACAGAGGACCTTGATTACCTCAGATGATTAGTTCAGTATTTTGGGGTTGATTTTTTTTTCCAAACATATTTTAAGTCTAGAGTATAATTTCTCACATAATCTGTAAACTAAGAAGAACTTTTGAAATCCATTAAGGCTGAAGTGTGAGTGAGGTTTCCATTCCAAAACTCTTATTCTGCTGTAAATAGTCACATTTATCAGTCCACTTCAAAATCGATTGGTTACCTGCCTTTAGTTTTGTTTTGGAGTGTCTTCCAAAGGAGTGGTCCATCTGAACTGAGTTGTGAGGATGTGTGTTCAGGAGAACACGTGGATGTGTAGGTGGATTAATTTCCCCAGCTATGTCAGTTTGGACCCAACGTGAACCGCGAGTTCGTGGTCACCAGATGGAAGTGAAGTGCGGGCTCTTTTGTTTTGAACAAGTGCATCATGAAGATATTTTCACTTGTGGGACTGCATTTGGGTGAGGTACCAGACAGCCTGGGCAGCAAGTAGAGATCAGTGTGTGACCAACTGCTTTCTAGTAGCGTTTCTTTCCAAATCTGTCTTGCAAGTACAGTTCACTGTTGCAGCCTGAGATCCCGTGGAGCTCTGCTCCTGCAGGAGTAAGTAGTGTCCCTTTTTTTAGGTGTCAAATGGAGATGTTAGGGACCAGGGCACAGTTGCTGCCTTCAGTGACACTGCATGCTCACTGCTTTTATTTCACTTGGACTTCAGATTGGACAGTGTGAGGACATGTTTGCTCTGGGGGACTGGAGTGGAGCAGAAGCCTTTCTGCCCTGTGTTTGCCTTCACTGCACCTGTTCTGCAGTGAATTGAAGTCATCCAGGTTGAACTGCAGGGCTGGACTTCCCTTCTGTGTCATTGAACTGCAGCCTCACGTGGCCTCTTCCACCAGGTTGTGATCAGAGGCTATTATTGTTCCGTAGTTAATCACAGATCTCGTGGCCATCAATAAGGCTGCTGGAGCGTGATGCTATCCTGATGGTCAGGAGGGTGGCAAAAACCCAGCCCTCGCATCTCAAAGGCTTCTGAGTCGCCTTTCACAAACCTGGAGACACACACAAACTTATTTTCTAAATACAACGAAACGATGAAACTGCTGGAGTCAGCAGGAGGAGACAGGCTCAGCAAAACTGGCTTGTAAATCGAAGCAATTAAACGTGACAAACAGCCCTGGACTTCAGAAGCTTGCAGCGCTTTATTTTTCATGTTTGATGCGTACGAACTTCAAAATGTTCTTCTCTGGCAGGTTGTTCACAAACCAAAGTGCAACTGCAGACCCCAGAAACTCTGGAAAATCCTCTTGCTTGGCTTTTGCACCTTCAGTTCTGTAAATATTTTTATTTAAATATTTTAAATTAAATATATTTTTATCNTAAATGTTTTTGTAAGCAAACACGTGTTCTGCAGTGTAGTGTACCTAGAGTTCTGCATCTACGCCTCATCATTAAAATCAGAGCGGTTGAATAGGTAGGAATTAATAAGATAGTATCTTTCAATTCATATGTAGTGTGCATTAAAAATCAGATTTTCATTAGCGGGTATTAGAAATCAACATTTTCACATGGAGGACCAGAGGGTCCCTATTTCTGTGCTTTTTGTTTTCTCTGTTTATCTTTGCATAGATCTCCTTCCAAATGGCATTTAATTCCAGTTGCGAGGCTTTCCTGGTGTCAGTGGAGTCAAAAGCTCTCCGCAGACTGAGCTTTCTACCAATAGGGAAGCCGTGGGAACCGACTTCATTCCATGTTGCCTTTTGCACGTGAAGATGTGAGGCTTTTTCTTCATGCTGGCTCATTCTCAGGCCACAACTGGCAGTGAAGTGTGCTAAAGGAAGAGGTTAATTGTGGCACTGGTTGTTTTAACTTAGTTTCTTTACTTCTTAATCTATTTTCAAGATGTCTTCATCTTTCCAACAAGTAATTGTAAGTATGAGAAGGAACATGCAGATCTCATTCAGTGCAGTCAGGTAGCTGCTTAGCAGAACTTCTGTTTAGACTCATTGGAACAGAGCAGTTTACCCACTCTGTGCAGTAGCTGTGGGTCACTGGTTGCACCCCTTCTTCATGTCTTGAGATATGTTACAGTCTGTGAGTTCTCTGTGACATGGAACTTTCCAAAGGAGTTGATCATCTTTAAACAGGCAGTAGGTTGAGAGCTCCTACACCATCCTTGCATGTCCTCTAGTACAGGAAACTCCATCAAGTCATTCGGAACTACCAGAAAGGAGGGTGTAGAGAGATGTGCGTCGGTCTCTTCTCCCAGGTCACTAGTGGTAGGATGAGAGGAAATGGCCTGAAGTGGTGACAGAGGAGGGTTGGATTGGACATAAGGAAAAATTTCTTGCCTGACAGAGCGGTCAGGGGTTGGAACAAGCTGGCCAGGGAGGGGGTGCAGTTGCCATCCTCTAGACGGGTTCAAAAAACATGTAGATCTGGCACTTGGAAACAGGGTTTATGCGGCAGGGTGAAGTTGGGTTGATGGTTGGACTGGACGATCTTGGAGGTCTCTTCCAGCCTTAATGGTTCTATGACTCTATGCCATAACTAAAACCAACCGATCTTCTTAAATGAGTAGGTACAAGAACGATCACCAATCATGTTCTTCAACTGTTAGTATCTCACGCGCTCTTCCTGCAGCAGCCAGTAACAAGAGAACAATGAAAAGCAAAGTACAGCTCAAGCCTGTTTGTGTGTTAGGATTTCCTCCTGTTAATCAAAGAAGCACATTTGTATGGGGATGTCACTTCTCCTTAGCTGTTTGTCCAGAACAGTTGTCCACTCTTCATGTCATCAAGTGCTGCCCTACTTCCTGAAAGGATGGTTTTTGCAGCTGTCATTAACGTTCATTTAACCTTTAAAAGCTGTCAATAAGGGAAGTCCTGTGAAGTCTGAAGACTGCCTGTTCCAACATGTAACAGTCGCTGCTGTCTTGAAAAGGTTGGGTTTGGTTCTTTACTAGACAAGTGCAAATCTTCCCTATGTCCATGGAAGTCCCCCGCATTGCAGATGACACAGGTGTTCCATGTTCTCAGAGAACCTCAAGGAACAAAGGTTTTCTTCTCCCTGCTCTGTCTTTATGAGGGATATTCCCATTCAGAGCAGGGTTAGGTCTCATGGATGTTTAAATTTCTGTATTGTGGTTCAACCTTTCCTTATCATTGTTAGGTTTGGGAACCTTTGCTTTCAACCTCAGGCACACTTTTGGAGCATTTTGTGTTTAAATAATAACATCAATTTCAAATACTTAAACTGCTGCTTGGGAGTCAAACATCGGCCACAATTTACAGTACAGCCAGGGTTATGGAATGGTTATTGTAAGATACTGTTAGACATTTGAGGTTGTGGTTCTCACAGATAATGAGATACTTACGCTGCCTGTTGGACTCTGAGGCAGAGGTTATGAGGTTTATTATTCTGCTGAAGTCTACTGGAAAGTTTTATTCAGAATTTAATATGATCCTAAATTAATCAAAGTGTGGATAAGTGATGTATATGTCAGCATCTGTATCAGATTAGATGCTTTTGCTGATGCTTTCAAGAGTTGATTAGCTCTTGGTTCACGTAGTTTCTCAGAATAATTATTACTAGGTGCATTTGTCCTACAACAGAACCTGGCAGGGCAAGTGTGGAGAGAGAAGGAAAGCAGGCAAGGATGTGGAAGCAAGTTAGGTGATGCTAGCATCAGACTCCTCTGGACCATTTTAGCACCTCCATACTTTGAAGGGGATATATCTAAGAAGACCTGTAGGACTGTTCCTGGATAACCTCCTTCCAGCCTGTATTACCAATGATCCAGTGGGATCAGCTGGGTGGACCTGCAAGCAGTGGGTTACTTTAGCCACTTGGAACTGGGAGTAGAGCCTAACAGTGACAAAATGGAAAAACTCTGCAGCTTTGAATGTTGTGTGAACCCCTGGAAAAGGATGCAAATAAACTCCACAAATTTGCAGGAGCTCTGTTTAGGTAGTGAAGAGCTAAATGACTAATATCATAACATAACGGTGTGTGTCATTGCCTAGTGCATAGCTTGACTTTGGCTGTGCAGGAGGAAAGGGAAAGTAGAGGATGCAAACTTCAGCTCATCACTCACTTAGAACAGATGATTCAGGCAGACTGTCCTCTTCAACCAGAGAAGTGAGGTGAATCAGGATGTTCTTATTTCCTTCATGTTGTAGCACCAGAGAGGAGCCAAGGGCATTGCGCCCATTAAGATAACAAAAGACAAAGATGTATGAGGAAGCTGAGATTCTCATGGGGAATTATCTTTAAAAGTGACATGCAGGATGTGTACCCTTATCCCCCCAAATCTTTATGGCTGTGAAGCATAAAAATGATGAAATTCTAACTGGATCTGAGCAACTGAGGATCAGAAGGGAGGTGGTTAGCAGATAGAGAGAGGTTCTTCTCCCTCTCTACTCTGCACTAGTGAGACCACATCTGGAGTATTGTGTCCAGTTCTGGGCCCCTCAGTTCAAGAAGAACACAGAGCTGCTGGAGGGAGTCCAGCGTAGAGCAACAGGGGTGATGAAGGAAGTGGAACACCTCTCTTATGAGGAGAGGCTGAGGGAGCTGGGTCTCTTGATCTTGGAGAAGAGGAGACTGAGGGGTGACCTCTTTAATGTCTATAAATATGTGAAGGGTGAGTGTCAGGAGGATGGAGCCAGGCTCTTCTCAGTGTCATGTAGTGATAGGACAAGGGGCAATGGGTGTCAGCTGGAACATAGGAAGTTCCACACAAGTATGATAAGGAACTTCTTCCCGGTGAGGGTGACAGAGCACTGGAACACTCTGCCCAGGTTGGGTGTGGAGTCTCCTTCTCTAGAGATGTTTAAGACTTGTCTGGATGTGTCATTGTGTGACTTTGTCTAGGTGATCCTGCTGAGTCAGGGGGTTTGGACTAGATGATCTTTCCAGGTCCTTCCAAAACCTAATGTTCTGTGATTCCGTGATTCTGTGAATTCTCTTTTTGGGGATGGTTATTTCACTGGAGGTGACAAGGAGACTTAGGTCACTGAAAAGCCTTTTTATTTATTGTAACAACTGAACACATGTGATCAATATTTAAAGAAAAGCAGAACCATGGTAACAAAGAAGAGAGATGGTGACAACTTGGGCATGTTTCATTTTGGCTTTTTAAAAGCAATCATGGGTTTTGTCCCCACTGAGAAATTTCCTAGTTCTTGTCCTGCACAACACAGAGCCACAGAAACACTTGGGATCAGCTCGAGCGAGTGGCAAATGTTTCGTTCAAACTCTCCTCCTTGCAGCCTCTTAACTGCTTTTCTGCTCGAAGGAACAAGTTCTAACATGCAATTGGATGTAACGGCGCCGTTGTGTTCTTCTCCGTGGCTGTACCGAGTGGGATGGGGAGCTGTGGCCTTAGGTTACCTGATGGAAGAGTTAGATGAGGCATTAGATAGGCTGCCTGTTAATGAGGATGCTTAATGAAGTCAGTTAGGAAGACCAGGGGACTTCTCTCTGGAATCTTTTAGTGTCCTGCAAGAAGGACAAGGGGCAATGGTTTCACATTAGAGAAGTGCAGATTGAAATAGGATTTCAGGAAGAAGTTCTTTAGCAGGAGGGGGACTGAACACTGGAACAGGTTGCCCAGGGAGGTAGCTGAGGCCTCATCCCTGGAGATATTCAAGGGAAGGCTGGACAAGGCTCTAGGCAACCTGATCTAGTTGAGGATATCCCTGCTCCCTGCAGGAAGATTGGACTGAATGACCTTTGGAGGCCCCTTCCAACCGGAGACATTCTATGGTTCTGTGAAATATTGGGACAGTAAATGTCACAAAAATGCAGCTCTGTGTCTTTCCATGTAAAGATGTTGTACAGAATTAACTTGTAGCTGACAAAACTAGCTCTTGTTTCTGGGTGTATTCCTTTCACTAAGCAGAAAGTCCCATTTCAAAACAGTTTTGGATCCCATGCAGTAGGTAGATCTCTCCTAAGTCTTTATCAAGGCATTTGTTTTCCTCACAAAGTTCTGAACCTGACCTCTTGCTGTGAGATATCTGCAAGGTAAGGCAGTTAATTTATGTTATAAATATTTTCCCAAGAAAGGGAGTTTGAAACAAACATACTGGGCCTCTGCAAAGTTTCTGATCAAATCTTGGCTCTTCCTTTGGGCCAATTGTTGGTTTTGTGGTCTCTAGTGATGGGACAAAGGCCAGTGACCTGAAACGCAAAGAGGGTAGATTTAGCTTGGATATTAGGAAGACGTTTGTTACCATGAGGGTGGTGAAGCACTGAAACAGGTTGCCCAGGGAGATTGTGGCTGCTCCATCTCTGGAAGTGTTCAAGGCCAGATTGAATGGGAGTCTGGGCAACCTGGTCTGGTGACGGTAAGGGGTAGGTTGGGACTAGATGATCTTCAAAATCCCCGCCAGCCCAAACCATTCTCTGGTCAAGCTCTACGATTCCTGTTCCCAACTTTCCTCTCAAGTGTTCCACCAGCATCTGGTTTCCCACTGAATTCTGAGGAAAGCTCTTGGCTCTCAGTTTTAGAAGCACTGAATAATCCTCTCAATGAGGATCAAGGCGGTTCTAATAGAATTTGATGCATTTAAGGAACTGGTTCTCTGTAAACCAGTCTATGTAGTACATACATATTTATTATTCCTTTAGTATTGCCTTTAGACTTTAGAATACAAACATANCATCACCCTATCACCCTCACTGGGAAGAAGTTTTGCAGCAAAAATTAGCTTATTGCTGTTGTATTAGTGTATATATATAATTTGTATTTAGTATGTGTATGACATATATTTATAACATTCTATAATTATGCATATTTAGATTTATTTAAACCAAATACTTATATATACATATGTATGCCTATTTATATTTAGTTTATATTTATATAAATCAACTACATATAAACTGCATTTATATTTATTTTATTTATATAAACTATGGGGTTTTTTACATATGGAGAGGTTTATAGGAGGTTTATATATAATTATATATTTACTTTGTATAATTATTATCTAATTACTTTGTTAGTTTGTGAACTAGATTGTGTTGCTCAATCCAGTGTGAGCATTGGGAGAAGGACAGGAGTGTTGAACAACCTCCTTGTCCTTTTTCTTTACTGTTAAGGTGCTAGAGCCAAGAGCATCTGGGACAGGACAGGACACTGAGGTAGAAGGAACTCCCTTACGAGGAAAGGCTGAGGGAGCTGGGTCTCTAGCTTGGAGAGAAAGGAGACTGAGGGGTGTTCTCATTAATGTCTATGAATATATGAGTTGTGAGTGTCAGGAGGATGGAGCCAGGCTCTTCTCAATGTCATCTGGTGGAAGGACAAAGGGCAATGGTTGTAAGCTGAAACATAGGAGGTTCCACATAAATATGAGAAGGAACTTCTTCCCAGTGAGGGTGATGGAGCACTGGAACAGGCTGCCCAAGGGGGTTGTGGAGTCTCCGTCACTAAAGACATTTAAAACCTGCCTGGACATGTTCCTGTGCAACATGTGTGACTTGGTCTGGGTGATTGTGCTGTGTCAGGGGGATTGGACGGGATGATCTTTCAAGGTCCCTTCCAATCCCTGATGTTCTGTGATTCTGTGAAAGTCTGTGAAGTTAACATCTTTCTTAAAGACAGAGAAGGAGCGGTAGGGAACAAAGTCCCAGTGTGCTCCAGAGTCCTTTGGGGTCTGACACAAGTTCTTCTGTCTAACCATAATTTTTCTAATTACCTTTCTCTGAACAGACAGATAGCAAAGCCCAGTGTTTATCTGAGAGGTGACATCACTGACAACGAAGCAGTTCTACCATTAATTAAATTCAAAGAGAAGTGTAGTTTTAGAATAGAGAAGTGTGAAAAGAGATGCTCCCTGATGTCTGCGTTGTAGAAGTAGCTTCCAAGGTGCTGCTGTCTTGCAGGCACTTCGAACCTCCACGAGTTTATAAAGGATTTAATATTTTCATATGCTTCGGTGTGAAGCCATCTGTCGTGGTGACAGGACAAAGTCCCGCGAACAAGAGCGAACGTACGCTTGTGGAAGTGCTCCATGAAGCGTTATCAGCGAAGACAGGGGACACGCAGCAGCATGTTGGAACAAATGGATGAGGGATTTGGGGGGGTAAAAATACCCCAATGGCAGTCATCCTCAATATTTACTATTCTGAGTTCTAATTTCTTTTGGTGTTGAAGTGTTAAGAAATAAGAGCCTGGCAATTCAGCTGGTGAGAGAGGCAGGAAAACTGAGCGAAACGCTGTTTACAGCCACCTTTTGTAGTTCCTCGTGTTTCTGCTCCCTTTTTTTACAGCTTTAAGCTTGTCTCTGGCTCCGTCAGCGTTCGTGTTCTACTTTGTGTATTGCAGGGCTTTCTAGTGCAAATTAAACAGCCTCAAACACTCAGAGGAGCTGAACTTTCCTGCTCCTTTCTTCCCATCCCCCTGTCTGGGGGAGATTTTTATTCTGGTTGCACAAAAGAATGAACCACATTGAGGTGTTTGAAGCAGGGAGCTGATACAGTGGCTTTTAACCTGTCGTCCCCCGGATACGGGCACAGTGTGGGCTAGTAAGAGGTACAAAGAGACGATGGGGGGAAGCGGTGCTGACACATCAAAAAGCAAGCAAGTGCTCGAGGAAAGTCGCTTTGAATCTTCTATCGACGGCATCGCGCCAAGAAAAATCTAGTTCTGAAGGATCCGTGCAAGAGGGATCTTTAGTTATGAGGCATAAAGGATGTGTTTGAGAGCGATTCTGTGATCTTTGGGTCTCCATTCTCTCCATGGGTTTGGGTGACTGCGAGAAGGGGTTGGCTTGGATTGTGCCTTAGCAACGCTGCGGATGCTCTAGGAAGCGTGTTTTGTGTGTTGATGGGTCCAGAAAGGCATTTGCTGAAGGGCCGTGGAGCAGGCTCTTGTGTAATTACCACCCCCATTCAGGTGTGAAATCCAGTTCTCCCAGCAGGACACAGGGTAGTGGGCTGGTAACTCAGGCTGAGTTGGCATCATTCTGCTCTGATGTAAGAAAGGGCAGACCTGATTACTTTTTTTAATAGGAGTTATTCTAATTTCCTCATTTTGAGATTTATAAACACGCTGCAGATTTATTGTCATCAGCCTTCAAAGCCTTCAGCCGGCGGACTGCAGAGGTGAGGTTCACCGTGGTCCAACAGTATCTCCCTGAGCTAATCCACACCACAAGTATCCTAGAGGAGATGCTGAGGCCATTCTGTGTTAACTGGAGACGTTCATTCCATTTTCAGTCACACTCTGAAAGGTTCCAGTGTATTGCTCTGCGGTATCTCTCAGCTCTATCAAACTGATAAATTGTATCCTTAAGGAACCGAGCAGAACGCGGCCGTAACAGTGTCTCAGGTTTTCTTTCCGTTCCGATAAATAAATAAGGTTTCATATTTTCACTAGCCAACAGTGACATCTTGTGCCTGAAGTGAAAATCCCAGCTCTGCTTCAATCCTGGCGGGTAAATAGTGCAAAAAAACCCCCTTCTCACCATTTACCAAACCAGTCAAATCACATTATGTAAATAAGTGTTTCCCAGAGCTTCGGTTTTACTCTCTAAATGAAGACAAAGGACCAAGTAGAGAGAAATGCGGCTTTGATTTGGTTTGAGCTTCTTTGATTCCTGTTTGGCTTTGGCAGAGCAGGACACTGGGTACCAGCTACCTCAGGTGAAGGTTAATGGGGGCTGTGGCAGAGGCAGATCCACTTCTACTCCTCATAAAGGTCTATCTCGACAGTTCATGTTGAAGGGATGAGTTTGATCCTTAAAGGCAGCAGGGTTTAGACATGAGGGTAAAAATATTTGGTTCTGCTGTTAAACACTCCTTTAATTTCCTGGGGTATTCATAGCTTTGGCAGCAGCCTATCTGACTCTGAGTGTTGCCGTGATGTGTTCTGATGGTGTGTAGAAGAAAACCAACAGTTTGGGTTGGTTGAGGGGAGAGATGTCCACCTACCTTTCTGTCCACTTCTATTGCATGCTCTTGTGTCCATGAGAACAGATCTTCTGGTCCTCTGTGCCATCTGCAGCTGTTGGACTCTCATTTTTATTTATTTTCTTTAAAAATGAGCAACCTTGGTGTTGTTTCTTGTGGTAGAGGTGAGAATTTTGGGGTCTTTTAACCAATTCAGTCTTCTGTCGTTACCATCTATATTCTCTGGGACCCTCTTACAGCTTCACACAGGTCTTTGGTTGAACGGGTTTGTCTTCACTGCAGATGACAAGAAGAGTTCCTAGTAGGGTGTCCAACACCAGTAACTGCATACTAAGGGCTTCTGACTTGGTGTAAATAAGGTTTGCAAAGTACTTGTGATGCTGCTGAGACTTTCTCTTACTGCTGACAACAGGAAAAAATGGTAGCAAGTATTTTTTTGATGATGATACAGCTTCTGCATCGAAATACAGTCCCTTTTTCTTGCTTGCTTCCAAAATCCGGATGTCATTAATGCATTAAGAGCTGTTTTACCTGCCCAAATATTTGTATGCTGCATAGGCCAACAGCATCCTGGGGTGGATCAGAACAGGGGTGATTAGCAGATCAAGAGAGGTTGTTCTTTCCCTGGTGAGACCAGGGAGAGCAGAACGCGGCCGTAACTCTGCCCTGGTGAGACCACATCTGGAGTATTGTGTCCAGTTCTGGGCCCCCCAGCTCAACAAGGACACAGAACTGCTGGAGAGATTCCAGCATAGAGCAATGAAGATGATGAAGGAAGTGGAGCATCTCCCTTATCAAGAGAGGCTGAGGGAGCTGGGTCTCTTTAGCTTGGAGAAGAGGAGACTGAGGGGTGACCTCATTAATATCTACTAATATGAAAAGAGTGGGTGTCAGGAGGATGGAGCCAGGCTCTTCTCAGTGTCACCTAGTGATAGGACAAGGAGTAGTGGGTGTCAGCTGGAACAGAGGAGGTTCCATATAAATATGAGAAGGAACTTTTTCACAATGACAGTGATGGAGGAGCTTGTGAAATAGGGGAGTTTGTAGAGTCTCCTTCTCTGGAGACTTTTAAAACCTACCTGGATGTGTTCCTATGTGACTTGGTCTAGGCAATCCTGCTGTGTCAGGGGGATTGGACTGGATGATCTTTTGAGATCCCTTCCAATCCCTAATGTTCTATGATTCTGCTACTTAATCATAGAATCATAGAATCACTACGGATTGGAAGGGACCTAGAAAGATTTAAGCCTTTTATTTATTTATTATTATTAATGAGTTTGGTCTTTCTTCACCACAGACTCTCCTCTTAACCTGCTGGACTTTTATTTTGATGAAAAACAGTAAGTGGTGACACAATTATATTCTAATGCTCTCTTCAGGGTCAAATAGTTGTGACAGTCACTAATGAATTCTAGCACGTCGTTAAATCAGACGAGTACTTGCAGAATGAACATGAGAATTTGTTTTGTTGACTGAGACCAGTTTGTGTAGGTGTTAGGGAAATACAAGGAGAATGTGCAATATAACGTTTTATCTAGTAGAGCTGGTTCTCAGGATGTGGAGCAATCAATACAGAAGGAGAAACATGCACGGTCCTGTAAGTTTCTATCACTGATCTGAGTGGGGTTCGCTTCTCTTTATTGTGGAAGCTCATCCTTTCTTCAGAGGTTGACCCAAGGCAGAGCAGCATCCTGGGATGTGTTGCTGTCACATCTCCAGGTTGTGAGCAGGACCAACAGGCAAATAGATGATCACCATGGGGTTTCTCCTGCTTTGGAGGTGCGTGCGCTCAGCTTTCCTCAGAGCACTACAAACACCTGCTGCTTTTCTTCCAGTCGTGTTTGTTGTTTTAATTACTGCTGTTTGTTCTTCCTGTGCAACACTGAGTGTCTTCTTGATTTGATTTTCTGTTAATGGTATTTCCCAACTGCCAGACATCTACTCAATTGTGAGGAGAGGGAGTTTTAATTAAGTTGTGCTCCACAAAAAGGCTAGTTTGATGGTATCTTGCCTATACTACTGTTAATCCTGTGTTGCTTGTTGGTAATTAAAATTGCCAGTAGCCCCCCAACTATTCCACAGGAGACCCTTCGTGCTACTGTAAAGTGCTTTACCCCCATCAATAACGATTATAGCTGCTATTTCTGTGGTGCTTAGCACAGCTGATGTGTACTAATTTGTTGGAGTTGGCTTCTCAGGGAAGATCAGGGAGAGGATCAGCTGCTTTGAGTGTGCTTACCAGGCTTAGCTGCGAGATGAAGCAGCAGTAGTTCGGGTATGGACAGGAAGAAAAATTAGGGGACCTTAAGCTGCTCTGCTGGGAGAAAGGAAAAGGGAAGGAATAAACAAATAACTGCAGATGCTCTGGTGGAGACAGAAGGATGGGAGGGATATACACGGTCAGCACTGCATCCTATCACGGCTGCACTGTGCGTGGCTCACCTGTGTTACTTCAAAAACACCTCCATGGATGCTGCTTCCCTTGGGTGGCTGTGTCTTGGGTGGGTTGAGGATAGGCACTTTGAGGCTGAGCCTCAGACATCAGTTGTGATTCATTGTCCTTGTGGCCTCTCGTTTGTGAGAGTCTTGCTGATGGCATTGAACTTCAGGTGGAGGAAGAGAAATGACTTGAAAATGTCCCCCACACTCTCTCTTTAATAAATGCCAAGTGCAGAGTTACTGATTAAAAACATTTCTCCGAGAGCCTAACAGGAGCTAATCCTTAGGATGTATTTATCTAACTTCTAATCCCTTTCCCTGCCAAGAGCACAGAGAGGTAGAAGTTTCTTCTATTTGCTGTCAGTTCCCCAGTTCTTCACAGTTATCCTTCCACATCCTCCAAGTTAGCCCTTTCTTTCTTCTGTCTTGAAAGCTGCCAAACAATTATCCTTAATGAAGAACAACCACTTTAGACCTTCCAAAGTGCTTGGTGCCAAGAAGAACGCCAAATCTCCAAGTTTATTTACTGTGGAGGCACTAGTTAAATGGCTTCTCTCTTTGTTTGCACCTCTGCAAGCATAGCATGGGCTCTCCTGGCTGCTGGCGATAATAGGGGTATGATTTTCTCTCCTTAAGCAAAATGATGTGTTCCTGGAGCCATCCACTGCAGTGCAAATTAGAGCTGCTCCTTTTGTCGTGACAGGGCTGTAATCATTTCGTGTCACTGGTCACCTCTCCAGCAGCTTATTGGTTCTTGGTGCTGTCGAGTGGAAGGAAAAGAAGAAAAAGAGGAGCCTTTTTTTCCCCCTCAGCTAGTGCCAAGGCTTTTGACATTTGCGTATTGTAATGCGGAAAAGGAGTTGGCGATTGTTTGAATTATTTTTGTATCGTGGAATAATTTACTGTTGAGTGCAACAGGAAAGCTGCTGGAACATTAGAAAGGGCTTCTTGTCAGCTGATTTATCTATGATGCGGTTTTTGTGAGCTGGTTTAAAATGTTGGTTCCAGTCTGTTTTATGTATCTACATTATTCATGTCGGTAAAGAAAGAAATGGAAAGGGAAAGTTGTCTTGAGTGAGATAACGAAGCGGCGTCACGTTCGCTGCGTTGTGGGCTAAGACCTTGCAGGGGCGAGGGAAGACATTAGGTTGTGATAGATACAGGTAAAACCCTATTTTGGTGCAATTGTTTGTGTTTTTCATCAGCATCTCCCATGAGGGCCGTGATTCCAGTAGAGAGGCTTGTAATCTCCTGCAGTGGCAATGATTCAGCTTAAAAATCAATAGGGCATGAGGTGTTTCAAGTTCTCATTATTGTAATGTGTCAACAGCACTTGGGTGACCCCAGAGCCCTGTGTTGGCTGATTTGCTCTCTGATTTATTGTGCAGTCTTGTAGGGCAAACTATAATTTCACTTGCAACCAGAAAGTCTACTTTTATGGTTTGTGTCCCAGTCTCCAGTCATTAGGATGTTCGGGGATAATCAATACCTGTGTTTGCTGCTGGAGCTTGAATGAAGTTGTCAAGCAGCTAAATTGCTGAGAACACAAACAAAAGAACATCGTTACGGCTGAGCGGCCCAGGAAATGTTTGTATTTAAAATTTCATTCCCTGTCAACTCAACAAATGTTTTTATCGCTTAGCACCGTCATCATTCATGTTCCTCTGTGTGGCCACAAGCTTCAGATCTTGACTTGCGTGCTTTAATTACTTTGTGTGCCACTTGGGTTTTAGGGTACCCGGGACATGGGTTAGGGGTGACCTGGCAGTACTGGGTCGAAAGTTGGGCTCGATGGTCTTAAAGGTCTCTTCCAACCAAACAGATGCTGTGATCATTTATGATTCTGTTATTTTCTCTATATTCTTCTCGATTTATTAACATAATGAACAGGAAATTAATTGTTTAATTGCCTAAACTTAATAAACTTATCATGGCTTTAATGCACAGCAGGTAGAGCAGCGCTTTTCATTCCACAGTCGTCTTCCTCCCTCCTAATTTGGATGCTTCCTGACGTGATCAAAGTGCTGCGAGTGCTAATTGCTGTTAGCAGTTACTAAATACTTATCGTTGCATATTTATTTATTAAATATTAAGCTGCCTATAGCAGTTTGTCCTGAGCAATATGATCCCTACCGATGTGCTTAGGACATCTCAGATACATCTGAGGTAGCTTAGCACAGCCAAAAGCTCTTAGGGCTTTCACTCCATTGACATGCACGACCCACACACTCAGCTGCTGATCAGAGCCTAGAGCAAACAGTCTTGAAATGTTATCTTTAAATTTCATGAAGTGACACCCGTTTGTCTTTAATTCTTCCTGCAGTTCATCTCCAAGAGTTATTGAAATGTTTTGGGAGACTGTTTTTGTATTCTTAACCTATTTGATAAAAAAACCAAACCCAAACAAACCCAGTACAAACCAAAACAAACCAGTACATACAGAGTGAACAACAATTACTACAGAGCAAGAACTTAAAGTTCTGGAAAACAGGCTTCTTCAGCATTTTCTTTCCCTTCTGTTTTGGTAGTCAATTCTGTCGTGGATGCTTGAGCTACTCGTTGCTGTAGGAGTTGTCTGTTGTATGGCTGATGTTGATGGAGTCACCATCCCTGGAAGTGTTCAAAAAACCTGTACATGTGGCACTTGGAAAGAAAGTCCAGTGGGCAGGGTGGAGTTGGGTTGATGGGTGGCCTTGGTGATCTTGGAGGTTTCTTCCAACCTTAATGATTCTGTGTGGTTTGGCCACTGTGTTCTTACTCCCTTCCCAAGCTAGACAGAGTTTGCTCCTCCAAGGGAAAAGTTCAGCAGGTACCTGGCCCACTGTTCATTCTTGTGTGTGTGTGGGGGGGTGTTGTTTAATGAATGTCACCAGCATTTTGTCCCATAAAACTGTGATACTTGAAGGCCTGCAGCAGAAACACTCAGATTTCTGCATCTGGCCATCATTTCTTGGACTCAACCTGAATGCTAAAGCATGTTAGCAGGTTGTCAAATAAGTGAAAAATACCCGCTGTCTGTAACCGCACAGAGTAGGAGGAAGCAGACCATCTGTGGAGTTTGTTTCTGGAAAAACCACTGACTGGGCAGTATTTTTCCCAGTATACAGAGTGGATTGAATGTTTTCCTCTCTCTGCAACACTTACTTCAATAAAACATTCGAATTCACAGTCGAGAGCTCCCAGCTCACCTCATGAGGAACCAGCAGGCAGCGTGCAAATGCTTTGTGAGCCTTAAGTAAGTGTGGCTTTAGGCAGTGCCCAAAGTTACACCGTCCGTATCGACCTCCAGATCTCCCACAAACAAGAGAATACTCAGAATGGGAAATGCTGTTTCAGACCTAAGGTCACAGAATCACACGGGATCACAGAACGTTAGGGATTGGAAGGGACCTCGAAAGATCATCCAGTCCAATCCCCCTGACACAACAGGATCACCGGACCAAGTCACACAGGAACACATCCAGGCGGCCCTTGAACATCTCCAGTGCAGGAGCCTCCACAACCACCCTGGGCAACCTGTTCCAGTGCTTATCCTTAACAGCTGTAGCTGAGCTCTAGCTGTTCTTTGGCCCTCCTGATTTTCTTTCTGCAGAGTTTGACTACATCCTTGAAGTCTTCATGAGGGTCCTGCCCCCCTTCCAGAGGTCACAGACTCTTTTTTTGTTCTTGAGATGCAGCCAAATATCCCTACTTAGCCAAGCTGGTCTCCTTCCCTGCCTACTCATCTTTTCTCTCATGGGTCAGGAGTTTTCTAAGAATGTTTCATAGTTCTCCAATAGCAAATTTGCTATTAAATGAATGAATTTTAATGATTTCATTCAGGATTAGAAAATAGTCCTCATTAATCTTAAAGTTGTTTTGCTTCTCTCTTTTCTCATCCCAGACAACTTTTAATTATAGTGTCTGAAACTTTGTTATTAAAAAATTAAGGCAAGGGGGCACAGGACAAAAATAGGTAGCACTTTAAAAAACATCACGTGTAAAATTATGAATTTGCTGGTATTCTTCTTGTTTGCTTCTGCATGGTTATTCCGTCAGCTATTGTTATTCAGTCTCTGTAGTAAGGATTGATGTAGGGATGTAGGGAACGTAGGGCTGATGTCAGGGGATGCAGCCCGTGCACAAATTCATGCGTGTTCTTCTCAAATAGTGAAGCATGGCCGCACCTGAAATCCTGCCCAGGTTTCAGATGCCTTCTGAATGTGGCTATTTGTAGCCCTAGTTCTCTGTGGAAAGAGTGAGGTGGTGGGTTTTTTTTTTTTTTACTATGAAAAGTGTCTCTGAATCATTTACTAAGCTGAGCTATTTAAAGACTTTTCCATGAAATTAAAATAATTGTCATGGGCTCGGTACAGCTGAAAAAAGTTCCCATCTGTGGCCTCACCTATCACCGAAAAACCGCGGTGGGTCTTTACTGCATGAGCATTTGACCTACATAAGAGAATAATCTGGCATAATGCAGAGGAGGGAGAAGTGGCAGAAGTTAGGCTGGAGCAAACCTTTCAAGTGTGGCACGGGCCGTGGAAATCTGTGGAGCTGCTGGGAGGTAGATAACCTGTGCAAATTAATTTGTCTGCTGTACACCCTGTGATGTATAATTCATGGCGCCTTGCCCGTGCCCCACATTCCGGAGGGCAGCGCTGCTGTACGGTGCCTCATCTCATACCTCCCTTGAAATGCTCCTTTTGAAAGAAAATGTCACAAATACGTGGAAAACCTGCGGAAGAGTTCTCCTCATTGTCCTCATGTTTGTGAAAAAACCTTCCTCATCCTCAGGTTAGTTTTAATGTTCCAAGAGAAAAATCCTTTGTAGCGTGGCCTTTTAATTTTCTTTGCCTTCTGCTGAATAGAGGTCACGGGATCAACCGGCAAAATCTGGAGTCTGTAAGATATCAGAGCTGCTGATTTTAGCTCCCTCTGAATGCTTTTGGAAATAAAGACAAACGTTGCATTGCTCTAGAGATCCCCCTCTGCCTTTTCCCAGAAGGAACTTGGACCAGTACAACTGGGGATGTGGGATGTGCTCTGCGGGTGACCCCTCTGGCTGGCTGCAGTCACACGAGGACGGGCTTCTGGTGCTTACTGATGGCTATCACAGCTCTGGTTGAGGAATAAACCTTTTCAGCTCATAATGGAATCTATAACATTAATAAGGACTAATCTAACCCTTGATGAGGCATTGTACTGGCCTGTACCGTGCTGCATACGGTGTGAAACCCTTGTATACTTGATGGCAGTGGCAGAGGCAGCTGTTGGATGACTGCGTTACTCCTGTTGCACCAGCGCTTGGCATCCCATAGCTGATGGATGGCCAGCAGTGTTGCTGGTGTCAATGCACTGGGGATGACTGAACATAGACTTAAGTGGCCACAGCAACTATTTATGTACTTGTGTGTGTGTTGCTCTATGTGTTGGTGAGTTACAGCCACAGCAGAGCAGAAATGAGACAAATGAGTTCTCATTGCTGCTGGCTCAGTCATTTCAGTTGCATGTTCTCATTCAGTTGCTTTACGGCCATTAGACTTGGTTTCCTGACCATGATTTTTGATACAAGAGATGTGATTAGGGGCTAGTAGTGATAGGATATGGGGTGATGGCTTAAACTGAAAGAGGGGAGGTTTAGATGTAAGGAGGAAGTTCCTCCATGTGAGAGTGCTGAGGCAACCAGAACAGGTTGCCCGGGGAGGTTGTGGCTGCTTCATCCCTGGAAGTGTTCAAGGCCAGGCTGGATGTGGCTCTGGGCAACCTGGTCTGGTGAGAGGTGTTGCTGCCCACAGCAGGGGGTTGGAACTAGATGATCTCTCAGGTCCCTTCCAAACTAAACCAGTCTGTGATTCCATGATTATTTCATATTCTATCACAGAGCAGCTTAATCAATGAGTATGTTCAATATAGAAAGTATATTTAAAATAGAATATATATACACGTATATATAATGAACTTCTTCACAGTGAGGATAACAGAGCACTGGAACAGGCTGCCCGGGGCAGTTCTGGAGTCTCCATCACTGGAGATGTTTAAGACCCTCCTGGATGTGCTTCTGTGTAACTTGGTCTGGGTGATCCTGCTGTGTCAGGGGGATTGGACTAGATGATCTTTCAAGGTCCCTTCCAATCTCTATGATTAAATATAGATATAAAATATATATTTATATTTTTTTAATTTTACGATTGATGTAGGTATTTAATATATAAAAGTTACAGCATGATTCAGGAAAATTCTGGATGTTTTAACTAATATATTTTATTTGAAAAATCTGCTGAGAAGGAAATGTCACTGGGATGAGATTTTGAGTTGTATGTGTTTTCATGGGTTTATTGAAGGCAGCTGCTCAGACCACCTTCTGCTGGGATTGTTGAACTCTGCTGTCATTAAGTGAAGAAGGTGGAGGCTTGTATAGAACCTACAGAAGTTGCTGTTGTTGCTGGTGACTTGTTCAAACAGAGTGTCAAGCAGCTCTGCAGGCGTACAAACAAAAAGCTTTTGACTGCTTTTTGTGTCAAAAACTTTGCTGCTCACTCTAACTCCAGCTGGATTTATTGTTTTCACTGGGACCGTTGGATACCTGCTGGTCCTGCCGCTGTAGGTAGCTGCAGCAATACCCATGTCCTCCTCGGTCACCTCTTGGGGGACTGTGAGTGTTACCAAAGCGCTTGAAAAGTGCTCTCTGAAAAGGATACGACATGTGTGTAAAAAAACACATAAATCAGCTGTTCCTGCTGCAGCCTGGACAAACTTCATCTCTGTGGCCGTAGAAAAAGACTGAGCGCTGCATGAGCTGTCTGAGCGCTGCTTTCCCAAATCAAAGACCCCGTGCTCAAGCTCTATAACAACAAGAACTCCCCCAGTGAGAGACAGCTTGCTGCAGTGACATCCAGCTCAAGGTCACACACAACCTCAGTCACGGTAGAGAAAAAAGCCAAATTAAGTGTTTGGAGCAGAGAAATAATGTGAAGGGTGTGAAGACAGTGGAAAGGAAAAGAGTGACATCCACACAGCAGAACAGTGGTGTAAGCAATGGCAGAGCGATGGGCTCTGGCACTCTGTGCATCCCTACCTGAAGGCACTTCCCTTACGTGATGTTCTGTCTGCGTGGCTTTGCTGCATCTCACCTCTGTCATTATAGCTCTTATCAAGACAGAATTCTTTGTAATTAATTGCTGTGAAGACTAGGGGATGGTCATTAGCAGCCGCAGCCCTGATTCAGTGGTGAGCACGATGAGCATTTGAGTCAGCTGGCAGCAGAGGAAGGGCAGGTAGCCTGGAGGTGCATGTTTCAGCCAGGCAAAACCAGACTGAGAATGAAGAGGGCTGCTAATCTTAATCCCACATACTTCACGCACTAATGAAGTGTTTCTAATGATAGGATGAGGAGAAAAGGCTTTAAGCTAGAGGAGGGTAGATTTAGATTAGCTTTTAGGAAGAAATTCCTCCCAGTGACGGTGCTGGGTCCCTGGAACTGGTTGTCCAGGGAGGTTGTGGCTGCTTCATCCCTGGAAGTGTTCAAGGCTAGGATGTGGCTCTGGGCAACCTGGTGTGGTGAGGGGGGTTGGAACTGGATGATGCTGAAGGTCCCTTTCATCCCAGACCATTCTATGATAATTGAAATGTAGGTTCACCTTTGTAATATTGCAGTCATTTTGCCATCATATTCTCTGTCTTAATCCATCTTCTTTACTGGCCCGGTATCGACAAGAAATGCAGAGCTGTCCTTAAGATGAGAAAGATTAGTTTTAATTTCTTCTTGTCACATCCTAATTCCTGGTTGCCTGCCGTTAGTTACTCTTAAACTCCTTTCAGTCACATGTGAGCCTTCCTGTTGACTGAGCTCTGAATTAACTTTTCCTGCTCCTGCAGGTCTTAATTCTCTCTCATGCACTTAACATCAGAAGAAACACCTCCTTCTTTCTTTTCCACCCAATGTTCCTATCACCTCCCGGAGTTAATAGAATTAAATTCTAATATTAACATTCAATTTGCAATTTCAGAGCCTTGAAACATCACCTGCTCTGCATGAAGGAGCAGGTTTTTCATAGTGGGGTTTGAATGTGGTGTCTTTTCAACAGAATCCACAGCGTTTGAAATCCATTGCACTTTGAAGCGGTATTTTACTTCTCCAGGAGTGCTTTCACTTGAAAGTTGTCACTCTGGGATGTCCATATGCTCTTTCTTTCAGAGTGCTTACAGTGTCAATTATACATCTCAAGACACAAGAAGCTGGGCAACACGGTAGGAGAAGAAAGCCTGCCTTGGCAAACGGCACAAACACAATAAATCCCGCGGCTAGACAGGGCAGGCATTTGCAACCTTGTCAAAAAAACACATCAGCTGCTTGTTCTAATCACTTACAGGAAATATCTTAGTAGAAATGAAGTGTTAGTTGGAAATGATGGTTGATAGGAGGAGCCAGGGGTGCAGTCTGGAGAAAAACAAGAACCAGCGCGACTGCAGGGGAATGGCTCTGTGATGGGTATCTTTCCCTCTCTAGCACAAGGTATGTGAATTGTCTTTTCTCTCTGAATTTCCAGGCAATTATATCTCGAAAGAAATTGCACATAATGTGCAGATGCTTAAATGTTTGACGTGGCACTTCCCATTCTGCCTCGGCAGGTACCTATTGTTCTTTTGGCACCGCTCTGGTGAACGTGCGATGCCTCCGTAAGTCCCTGGTAAGCAGGAATCTTGGCTATAAAACATTGCTGCTGTTGGAATATCCTCTCTGATTCGTACAGCTGGCTGCAGGGATGGGCTGACCAGGTACAAAGGACAGTGTGCCCGTTTGGCCAGAACTCGTGGAACAGAAAAGAGGAAGGCCAGAGCTCGTGTATTTTCATGGTCTCATTTGTACTGATAGAATTGACAAGCATAAACCCCTGTAGAAAAAGCAGTTTTATTGGGGGATGCAGACACTAACAACTCTGACAGTAGATGTGTGAAACTTGTAAATCTGACCAGCTAGGTCACAGAATCACTGAATTATTGAGGCTGGTAAAGAGCTCTGAGCTCAGCCCAGTCTGTGCACTAACATCACCCCATCAGCTAGACCAGGGCATGAAGGGCCACAGCCAGGCTGTCCTTCCTTCACTGGAGATGTTGAAGACCCACCTGGATGTGTTCCTGTGCGACTTGATCTAGGTGATCCTGCTGTGGCAGGGCGATTGGACTAGATGATCTTTCGAGGTCCCTTCCAATCCTTAATGATTCTAGGATTCTATAATCTCATAGAAGTTGCCTCACCTTAGACCACCTTGACTTTTTATTTCCCAGATAATTTCTAATCCAGATGCTCCAACCTTTCAGGACTAACCAAGCACTGACAATATAAAACAGTGATTTACCTACTCCGAGTCCTTCCCAATCAAGCCTGGTAGAGTCCTTTGCAGTATTTCACACCCTTCATTTATTGCAGAAACAACGAATACCTGATCTAGGAAAATTCTTTGAGTAAAGAATAAAACGCCGTGTCTTTGGTGATGGCTTTTTCCCAAATAAAAAGGTATTTCACATCTCATGGGGGTGAATTATGTAGCACGGGGTCTGTGACTAACTTTATCACTTTACTTTTGGTTTATAGCAGGTCTTTTGGAGCTAACGTGATTTTATCTACACAGATAGAAATGTGAAGAAATTGTTATTGTGATCCTCTGTTCTGCCCTGTTGCTTTCAACTTCCTCTTTAACAAGATACAGGACATCCCTCATCAATTCTGTATCATCAGCGCAGTGTTGCTTTGATGATGTATTTCATGGAAAGCTGGCATTGGCATGAAAGGACAGTGTGGGACTCAGGAGAGATACTTTATTGTATTTTCATGGAATCATAGAATCATTTTTGCTCTAAGTGGTCTGGATTTAATTGCATTTAGGAATATCGTTGATAACTACAAATCTGCCCTTCATCCAAGGTCTCCAGGGCACTTGATGCATTTTTATATTGAGGAATCAACGCGATTATACATCTCGGAATCACCTGCAAAAACAGCTCATGACACCAAAAGCAGGAGTTTGCATTGTACGGTTATCTTTCGCATGTGGAAGCCTAAAGACCTTCTTCCAGTTTTGTAGTTGAAGGTAACCCATTGCTCTGCTTCTCCACTGCTCTCCAGATTAGGTTCAGATAGTGGCTGACACCACCTCAGTTCACTTGGCCAGGATCATAGAATCATAGATTCATTAGGGATTGGAAAGTACCTCAAAATATTATCTAGTCCAATCCCCCTGACACAGCAGGACCACCTAGACCAAGTCACACAGGAACACATCCAGGTGGGTCTTAAGTGTCTCCACTGAAGGAGACTCCACAACCCCCCTGAGCAGCCTGTTCCAGTGCTCTGTCACCCTCACTGGGAAGAAGTTCCTTCTCATATTTAGGTGGAACCTCCTATGCTCCAACAGGATATGCCAGAGTAGGTCGGTTTGCCATGTTGTCCCTCACTCACTGTTCCAGAGAGCAAAAGGTCTCTCTTTTAATAGTGGTTGTCATAATGGCTGCAGAGCTCTGAGTCCAGCACAGGATTTCAGTGATAATTGGCTAACCCTTTGCATTCGGGGTGATTTGGGTGCATGTGCCAGATACAGGGAGAGAATTTTCCTGTGTAAATCTCAACAAAAACTGAGTAGTTAATCAGAAGACGAATAGAAAAGCCAAACATCAGCACTTTCCTTGTGTGTCCTCCTTGACCTATGCTGGTTTGGAGCCAGATCCATCCTGGATACCATATGGCACAGTTCTGCATCTCTTGATGTTCAAATCTACAGAGGGCTCTTCATCTGATTGTTTGAACATGAGGTTTTCTGCCCTCTTGCCATGGCTGTTCTTCAGCTGGTGACGTCTCCCTCCCTTTCCACCGGATTAGATCTCGGTGTCGTCTCTACAGCTGAAGAACCAGTTATTTTGACAGCTCCTCAGTCTCTCAGACTTGCCCCTCTGGGGAACAAGAGTGAATCTCTGAGGAAAGCAAAGTTCCACTTCTGGTACAGCTTATACCTGGTAACCAGTTACCGTGACCCTTCTTATGTGGTGCTGAGTGGAAGGATAAGCACTGTGTGACCAAATACACCCACTTTTGGCTGGCAGTGGGTATAACAAAATTCTGACATCATTTTAGGTAGCTTTCTCTTCATTTCCCTGCAGGTATTTATGCACGTGCTGGTGTTCTGGTGGCTGTCTGCCCCAAGAGCAATGCAGCTACACTGTCATCACTTTTCCTTCTGTGGAACAATAAGGATCTCAACAGCAATAACGACCCTGGGTATCAAATGTAGTGTAGGCACCTCCAACCTCCTTTGTGTGACAACACCAACTTTGAATCCTTTTAAAATTTGGGTTTTTAATGTATATGACCCCCTTTCCAAAGATGTATATTATACTCTGGTTTATATATGATTCTGTGTTGCAGACTGGATTTATTGCTCTCCAAAAGCCAACAGCTGTATTGTTGATCTCTAATATAACTCTCGCTGTCTCTTCTCGCCCATCTTGCTATTCCCATGCTTTTCATCCCTTTTCTTGCTAATCTTTACGCTTCTTCCACACAAGCAAATTCCATCTGTTTTTCTTCTTTCCTTACATGTTAGTTCTTTCTTCAAGTCATGATCCTTTCGCAGTGCAGTGCAGAACAATCAAACTACCAAAGGTTGTCCTTTTTGAAGCAGGGGCGTTTGAACATTTGAAAACCCACAGAAGAAAGGCAGATCAGTAGTTCTGGCATTCTTCAAAATTGCTCTTTCATTCAAAAGGAATAGAGGCACTGTGGGTGGGCAGTCTCAAAGTTGCAGTGTCTATTTAAGAATAATGAGGCTGTGCGTGGAGCCAAGATGGATCGTGGTAATGATTAGATGTGGCGAAGGCAGACGTGACACTTAAAGGAAAAACAAAATTGGGCTTTAAGTGCAGTCTCATGTTTGATAACCAGGGTTATGATTTGTACGTGTGTGTGCGCGGGGTTCTGGGGGACCCCAGGGGCCTGAGCATCTGCTCACTGGATGTGCAGTTCCAGCAAGCACCAGCCTTGGCTGAGTGACCTGTGCAGAACCTGACCGTGCCAGCTGAAGTGGGCATTCGAGCTTTTGTCCTACAATCCACTTACTGCTTCCTGTTCAGCACTTGTGATCTGCATGATGGGTGCTTCTCTTGCTTTTTCTACTATGAGCAAGTGGTGGTAACAGTGTGAGGAACCTGATGACAGCCCAGAAAGAGGGGTAAACAGAGCTCCATGCATGGAGTACTGGTTGTGCTGTGTTCAACTGGGCTTTACTGTAAGTGAATTTATTCATCGGTTATGCACTGCAAATGTGGGGAAAGTCTGAGAGAGTTGGGGTTGTTCAACCTGGAGAAGAGAAGGCTCTGGGGTGACCTTATAGAGATCTTTCAGTCCCTGGAAGGGGCCTGTCAGAAGGCTGAGGAAGACCGTTCGCAAGGGCAGAAAACTACAGGACAAGGGGTCATGGTTTGAGCTGGAAATGAGTAGGTTGAAGCTGAGACATGAGGAAAAAGGTCTTTAACCTGAGGGTGGTGGATCCCTGAAGCAGGCTGCCTAGAGAGGTGGTGGAGGCCCCATCCCTGGATATTCAAGGTCAGGGTGGGTGGGGCTTTGGCCAATCTTGTCAGATGAGTGATAATCCTTCTTGTTGTAGTGGGTTTAGGACTAGATGACCTTTGGAGGTCCCTTCCAACCCTATGATTCTGTGTTGCTGTTTTTTCTCAGGACTCAATCGTGGCTCTTTCTCAACATAATCTAGTTATAAGGTGAGGGGCAGTGGGTGTCAGCTGGAACATAGGAGGTTCCACATAAATATGAGAAGGAACTTCTTCCCAGTGAGGGTGACAGAGCACTGGAAGTGACTGCCCAGGGGGGTTGTGGAGTCTTCTTCTCTGGAGACGTTTAAAACCTGCCTGGATATGTTCCTGTGTGCCTTGGTCTAGGTGATCCTGCTGTGTCAGGGGGACTGCACTAGATGATCTTTTGAGGTCCCTTCCAGTCCCTAACGTTCTGTGAATCTGTAACTGTATAACGTGACTGGTTTTCCAAGAGTGCCAAGGAAGCTCCCACATAGCCTGCATACTGGAACTGTAATGGGCAACATTCTTCATTCTAATTGGCCAGGCATGTGCATTCAGAGCAGCACATAATTGTCTCCATGCCAATCCATTCCTAACCTCTGTCCAGCCACGGTGTATTTCTTCTTCCAGGACCCTTCCCAGCAGCAGTCTGGGGGATTTATAACAGCGCTAGGACCTCCCAAACCAAACCCGTGGCTCTTAATAGCTATTACTTCTGACTCTTAGGAAGTGTTTCTCTCCCTAGGCACCCTTTGGAACCCAGGGCAATTAGTTAACAAAGCAGTGGTTAACTATTGATGACGATCAATTCGTCAGGGATTACTGTGCATTGATGCCATATTCTCCAGTAATTAGATAAACCCATGTTAATTGTGGATAGTGTCAAAGGCTCTTTCTTGGAGGATCAAGCAGCTGAACTGAGCAGCAGCTTTTCAAAAGCAGAGCAAATGATGGAAGGAAATACTAAATATTTATTATAATGGATTTTTCAGAAATATTCCAGGTTTTTAGTTTTCTGACACAGCTACCCCTAAAGAAAAGAAATTAATCCAGTCACAGTTTTTCAAGAAAGCTGTGGTCCTTACTGATGCCCTTTCCCAGAACATCATGAAGGAAGAGGCACAGACATATCAATATGTACCATCCCAAACATGTGATCCCCATAGTCAGAAAGACTTCATTGTAGATGCTCGTGAAAAACATCACGTGATTTGTTTTTGGCAGTCCCTGACACATCACGGAACAGATGCATCATCTCTTCAGAGAGGAATGTGTAGTTGTTGATGCTTAAGGTCTGAAGTCGTTATATCTATCACTATTTACTTTCACAGGCACAAAGCTACTCCACAGGCAACTAACTAACATAATTTCCAGGCTCAGCAAAATGGGCTGTACTGGACAAAGTACTGCGTTCAGGTAACAGCCTGGGCAGTTCGAGCCACTGAGGTGCTGGTCTGCTGGCATCTGCTTTTGAAACCTGCTTTGTGCTGAGAGCAGTTTATTCTTCTTGTGTCGAACTGTGTACTTGAAAGCTATAGAGGTCAAGTACCTCACTGCGGCACCCGTTACCTGGTTTAAGGGAAACTCCAGTCAGAGTTAGTGCTGGAAGAAAGTGCTGATGCTGCAGGGAATCCAACAGGGACCTCAAGACCATTTTGTGCTTAATGTGGGTTAGGAAAGTAATATCACGTTTTGCTAAACAAAAGTAGGAAAGAAGTATGAGTTCCAGGAGAAGCTCTCATCTGTGTTCTTACCAGGAGGCTGTTAATGAGCAGACATTGTCGTGACAATTCTTTTTCACCAAGGTTCTGTGACTGTACCACCAGCTGTCACACACTGGTAGCTTGAAGATATATTGGTTTTGCAAAAGATGTGTCATGGGAATGAAAGTAACATCACACAGGTCTCAAGTTGGCTAGGTAATAGAGCAGAGAACCTCAGCTGTGAGTCTGCCAGTCAGACAGGAGGAACTGGAGCTCAATGCCCATTTAGACAATTATGATATCATAGGAATAACTGAAACCTGGTGGGAAAAATCCCATGAGTTGAGGATTGTGGTGGGTGGCTACAGACTGTTTCATAAAGGTAGGCATGGAAGAAGAGAAGGAGGAGTATGGGTGTCAGCTGGAACAGAGGAGGTTCCACAGAAGGAACTTCTTCCCAGTGAGGGTGACGGAGCCCTGGAACAGGCTTCCCGGGGGGGTTGTGGAGTCTCCTTCTCTGGAGATGTTTAAAACCTGCCTGTTGTTCCTGTGCGACTTGGTTTAGGTGATCCTGCTGTGTCAGGGGGATTGGACTAGATGATCTTTCGAGGTCTCATCCAATCCTTAATGTTCTGTGATTCTGAGCAGTCATAAAGAGAATCTTTAATGTATAGAAGTTAGCTATGGTGAATGTGGGAACCCTATAAAATGCCTCCTACTCAAAATCAGAAGAGTGATCTATAAAGATGAAGCCCTATTTCCTTTTGGAAATAAGGAACGTGTAAATCAGGAGTAAGAGAAGACACAATGAATCTTAGAACCATTAGGGATTGGAAGGGACCCGAAAGATCATCTAGTCCAATCCCCCTGCCACAGCAGGATCACCTAGACCAAGTAGGATAGAACTCAGCTCAGGCACTGCAGGATCTAGACTGCCATTATTCAGTAATGACTTCAGAATATTTTGAGACAACTTTGGTGTGTCTTCAATTTTAAGGCCATGACTCTCCTATTCCTTATGTATTATGATTAATCTCTGCTTTTGAAGCTTCATGCTGGCAGAAAAATTGTGTAAGTATGGAAAATGTTGGACCAATGGTTTTCAATCATTCCACCAAATCCAGTGTGGGACTGTAGTGTTTAATTAGTGATGAGTTTTTCGGCTTTCTAACATGCCACACATTTTATTTTATTAATAAGTATAAAAGTGGAATTTGAATTATTTAGGCATCTGAGATGCATATATATTAAAAAAACCCCTGAAATTCATAGTAGATAGAAATCAAATGTGTTTTCTGCAAAGTCTCATTGCCTGGACGTGTTCCTGTGCGACTTGGTCTAGGTGATCCTGCTGTTACAGGGGGATTGGACTAGATGATCTTTTGAGGTCCCTTCCAATCCCTCATGATTCTATGATTCATAATCACAGTATCACAGTATGACAGTATGGACATATTCCTGAGAATTAAAACATCTTTTTGAGGGTGTTATCACTTAAATCTCTGATTTTACTGTGTTCAGAGCACTTACATTATTGCATTAAACACAGGCCTAGTCCTAAATGATTATTTAGTAATTTAGGGTAATTATTCCCTTTGCCTGTAGCAGTGCACCGTGACTTTGTGTTGCTTCAGGTGCCTGTGCACACGCAAATGATGAAAAGATGATGTTTGTCATTCCAAGGCATTAAACAAGCTTCTTCTTGTGGTGCAAGTGACAGTGTCCTTCCAGGACGAGCAGGTGTTGTTTGAACTGTGTGGTCTGCCTGTATCTCTGATGGTGAGAGGTGAAAAGTGCCGAATTAAGAATCGCAGTGTTCTCGCTCAATTTCAGTGCGTGTGAGGAAAACGAGGCTGCATCATGGCAGAGCTCTAGTTCATTAGAAGAAATTCATCCAGCTGCCGAAGGAACTCGTGCTGTGCAAAGGCAACGCGCCTGTCAGTCGCTGCGAGTTCCATTTGCAGACTGAGTCATCATTTGACAGACTGTCTTTTCGATGAATCTATGGAGAGAGAGCAGATTACTGTGCATTTAAATACTCAGATGATCTCACAGAATTTAGTGAGAATTTATTCACTTACTGTGGTTGTGTCTCTTTGTAAAGAAGAGAAATAGTATCATATTATTATGTTTTTAATATCTAATTATAAAATGCAGTTAATTTGTGTTCGTCAGGTATCTTTTAGGCTCAAGGGCACAGTACAGGTTTCCATCTTCTGGGGAAATCATTCTGCAGTAACTCACCATGAAATATGCTCATGGAAACCACATCCATGGAAAAATCCAAACTGAATAAACAAACAGGAAAATGACTGCACCCTGGTCGGACGGGGTGGGGGCTGTGATTTAATGTGCTTACAGGATGTTGTTCTTGGGCTCCATATGAATCTGCCATAACATCAGAAGAGATTTAGACTGCTTTCAGCAGTACTTGCCATCGAGTGAAGGATGTTGAGTGGATTTTGGTATTATAAGCGGAAAACTGTTGGAACGTGACATTGCAGTCGCGTTGTTGACCCTAGATGGGTGGACTGTGGCAGGCCTGTCTAGAGTGGAATTCATCCTTTCAGGAGAGAACTGCTCAAAGAGGGTGGGTTACTTGCATTACCTGTGAAAGTTAAGATGAGAAAAATTTATCAACCACATTAGCATTTTAACAAGATAAAACCCAAGTGCCCCTCACAGATTTATGGGGTTTCTGGCATATGTTAATGCTCACCTGGGGAGTCTGATCAGATTCACACCACAATCACCAGGCACACCTACATTTCACCCTCCTGTCAAAACTATTGCATTCATTCAATGGATCTTGTCATTTATTTCTGCATTTTGGGCTGTTTTTCAAGTTTAAGTCACAAATGAAAAAAAAAAAAAAGAAGAGGGGGTTGTAGGTAGCCAGGACGAGTGTTGCTGCAGAGAAAACCTTAAGGCATGCAAATATTAGGTTATACCTTCGTGGGTTATATAATGCCAGGTCTAAACCCTAGATTCTTGATAGGTCCCTGTCTTTGTCAGAGTGTTTTCCATGGCAGAGCGTTGTGTCTGTGTGCTGTCAGTGCCCATGTTATTGATTCCTGTCAGCGTGGGCTGGATTCCCAATGAGCCTTTTTGTCCTTGTCTTGAGTGCCCTCTGCTACGGTCACTCTGGATTCTTTGGTTTGGTTTAAAAGCCCCAAAACACCCTTGTACGTGTAAAACATTTAACTAATTTCCCTTCTTTTCATCACTCTCATATTAAATTAAAAACTTCAAGTTATTTCCCTGTATGTCTGACCAGTACCTCTCTACCTTCAGAAAACAGAGTTTAAAATGCTATTTAATTTAATGGGTTGGACTTGATGGTCCTTGGGATCCCTTCCAAACTGGTCTGCTGTGATGATTGCAGTATAACTGTTTGATTCCAACCTTATTTTAAATGATTCTTTAATTACACTGTAAGTTTTAGCTCATAATTCTCGCTCATTTGACTGGAAAGGAGATTCGGAGGATTGGACTAGATGATCTTTCGAGGTCCCTTCCAATCCCTAATGATTCTATGAAATACCCTGCTGTGTTTGAGGATGCTTTAAGCAGCATTGTCCTCTTGCTTCTCCAGTGATTGTAGGAACTTGCTCATGCATGAGTATCACCAGAACTTGTGTAAGGAAGAGCAGATTTCAGATGGTCACAATCTAATGGAATTTGTGCTTACTGGGGGGTTTGGGGGTTTTCTCTGCATATGTGAAATATCTAGTAGTCTTGTCTGTGGCCATCCCTCCTGTGGTATGACATCTGTGCCATCTGGCTGTATGTAAAACCAGTATTAACTTCTGGCCCTCATTTCCAGCCTGGCTGACAGAGTAGTTCCAAGCTCTGATTTGTCAGCACTTCACTCTTGTGTAGAGCCAGTTGGCTCTTTGAGCACTGCGTCACCCTGGCTTGATCTTGTGCCACCTGACACCCACAATATAGACTCTACTGTTCCATGCGCCATGGCCACACGCTTGTGCCCCCTGCAAGATGAAGCCCTGTAACAACTGAGCTCTTCTTCTTTAGAATCTAAGGATCTGAGCACAGAATAGAATCACAGAATCATAGGCTCACTCAGGCTGGAAGAGACCTCCAAGGTCATCAAATACAATCATCAACCCAGCCCTACCGTGCTTCCAAGTGCCTCATTTACATGTTTTTTGAGCATCTTCAGGGATGGTGACTCCACCATCTCCCTGGGCAGCCTGTTCCAACCACTGACCAACCTGCCAGGGAAGATGTTTTTCTTAGTGTCTGATCTTAACCTCCCTTGGCACAACTTGAGCTCATTTCCTCTTGTCCTACTGCTTTAGAAGCATTCCAAACTCTGTTGCCCTTTGGGATACAGAACAGCTGATGGTGATCCCTGTAAACATTGATTACGAAGCGACTGGCAAAAGCACAGTCGAAAAAGAGGTGAATTGGAACAGTGAGCCACCACCTAGATTGTGAAACTCTCTTCCAATCCCTAATGATTCTATGATTCTATGAAAACTACCTTTAATTATTGGGGGGATATAGGGCTGTCACACCTCTCCTGTGAGGACAGGCTGAGGTTGGAGTTGTTCAGCCTGGAGAAAAAAAGTCTCCAGGTGGGACCTGAAAGGGGTCAGAAGGCTGGGGTAGACTGATCACAAGGGCAGGGCATGATAGCATGAGGGGTCATGGGGTTTGAAGCTGGAAAAGAAAAGTTTTAGGGAAAAGTTCTTGAATCTGAGGGCAGTGGATCCCTAGAACAGGCTGCCTAGAGAGGTGGTGGAGCCCCCATTTCTGGAGCCATTCAGGGTCAGGCTGGATGGGGCTCTGGACAACCTGCTCTAGTGAGAGATGTCCCTGTTTGTTGTAGGGGGTGGATTTGGACTAGATGATCTTTAGAAGTTGCTTCCAACCATATGATTCTATGAAACAGGAGGAGAAGAGTTCAGTGGGACAGGCTCTGACACTTAAATTCCATACCAACATAACTGTTAGAAGGCAATAGCTGGAAGACACGCAGAAAAAACCCTTCAGTAAGCTTGAGGAGATAACAAAAAGTCTGTGCTGAATTAATGTTTCAATAAAATGCCTAAGTAACATATGTCTCCACCTGGCTGGAGTCCTAAAGTGGAAGTAAAAGACTTTAATTACGTGATCGATGGGTACTTTAGGAAGGAGCTCAGAATTCCCAATGACTGCAAGGTCATGAGAGCCCTCTGGTAGAGGGGGAAGGGAATTCCAGGAGTAGAGTGGTAGAGACTGACCACAGGAGAGGACCATCTGCCCTGGAGGAGCAGTCAATGGCACACAGAAGCTCTCTTCTAACTGGTGGTACTGCCTCGTTAGAAAGGTTAAGAGCTTCCTGCTTGGCTGTTTCACAAAAATTTATGCAAAATATCCAGCTGCCTCACACAATGTTCAGGGACTATAAAATTTGGATGGGGGGAATTGTGGTTTGGGTTTTTTTTGGCTGGTGAGCTACACTGGAAACCACAGAGTGGGAGCTTGTGGCTGTGTAACTGCACCTTTCTGTTGGAGTATCCCCATCACATTTCTGAGGTTTGGATCTTAATGCATGAAATCACTCATGTGAACACGTCCTGAGCACCTTCTACTTCAGTGCACGTGAACTGGAATTTCACACAGATACACACAGACCATTAGTGGTTGGAAGGGACCACCAGAGGTCATTGAGTTCAACTGCCCTGCTCAAGCAGGATCATAGAAACTAGGGCAAGTCACACAAGGACATCCAGACTGGTCTTGACAGTCTCTAGAGAAGGAGACTCCACAACGTCCCTGGACAGCCTGTTCCAGTGCTCTGTCACTCCCACAGTAAAGACGTTCCTCCTCATATTGAGGTGGAACCTTCTGTGCTCCAACTGACACTCCTTGCCCCCTGTCCCATCACAGGGTGCAAGTGAAAAGACATTGTCTCTTTCCTCTGGACACCCAGCCCTCGTGGATTTATAGATGGTGTGTGGCTGAAGACAATATTTGGAGAAAAAACACAGAAGAGCACCCAGGGGGGTTGTGGAGTCTCCTTCACTGGAGATGTTTAAGACCTGCCTGGATGTATTCCTGTGTGACTTGGTCTAGGTGATCCTGCTGTTGCAGGGGGATTGGACTAGATGATCATTCAAGGTCCCTCCCAATCCCTAATGAGACAGTCCTTTATGAACTTCTCCAATGTGATTCCGCTCACTAGTTTGCCTTCCATTTTCTCCTTGCACACACACACCTGACAACCAAGGGAGGGCAAACACACAAACTTTCTCCTTTGCTGTGCTTGGGTAGAGATGGCACCTCTGGAGATACAGCTGAATTTTGAACCGCCAGGGGTTTAGGAAATTATTTCCTTCTGTGCAATTCTGAGCATCACGCCAGAATTTAATCCAGTTTTCTTTAACTGTGATCTGCAGCAATTTCAAGCTGATTCATCTACGTCTTCCCTGTAATGCAGTACCTATGGAGTTACAGACAGCATGTATTGTGCTGTTCAAACTATCCTACCCCTGCTGAACGATTAAGTGCTCATTAGTGCTAATGAGACAGCACAAAAAGCAAAGGAACTCAAGATGTGTTGGGAAAATGCCTTGTTTGAACCAAAATAAAGCAGGAATTTAAACAGAAAGCTTCTATAACCTTTCACCTGTCCGGGTGTTGTAGATGGACTGAGAAATTTCAGCTTCTAAGATATCATAGACTGGCCAGGGCTGGAAGGGACCTCAAAGATCATCCAGTTCCAACTGCCCCCACTGCATAGGCAGGGACACCCCCACTCAGGGCGCCAGCCAATGCAGCCAGCCCTCAACAGTGCAAGGGATGGCGCAGCCACAACCTCCCTGGGCAACCTGTTCCAGCATCCCAGCCCTCCCATGGCAAAGATTTTCCTCCTCACACCCAACCTGTGGTTCTCCATGAAAAATCACCTTCAATTATTGTCATTATCATCTTTTTCTTGCTCTGCTTTCACATAATCAGAGTTGGAGGGGGGATTTGTAAACTCCTTAGCTGATTGCACATTTATCTTCGCACTGTTTTCTTCTCTCAGTAAGGTGTGGATAGCAAAGCCTTTCACATTGTGCTTCTTAATGTTAATATCTCAGCCTTCCCGTGGCTGGTAACTACATGATCCTTTTCTAGATACCGCTGCGCTGTCGAGTTTTCTTCAAGGAGAGCTTTTGTGGCATCACTTGCTATGACATGAAGGAAGTCCTCTGTTTTTCAAAGTACTTGTCCTTTCTCTCTTGTGGCAGGACACTGACTACTTGCTGTTGGGAATGCAATTCAGTGTCTGAGGTAAACGTACAGAATCTAGCTTAAATAATGATTTCTTGCCCCAGTTATAATTGTGTCCCAGATTCAACTATTGTTTTATAGAGTTAAGTCATATAAATTAGTGGTGGAGCTGATTGGTAGTAAATTCTGTTGTTTCCCCTGACATTATATCCTACTAAATCATTTTCATCCTCTACCATCTCATGTCTCTCTGTCTTTGTTTTTAGAATTGTTTCTAGTGGCTGTGGAGTAAAAAAACCCAACCCTTTGCTCAGGAGTAGTTTTGAGCAACATGAATTATTTTCATGTTCATGGCAGTAGAATACAACCTGCTGGAAGCTAGAGATGTTTCTTTCTGGGTCATCATTTCAGCAAAGGTAACTCCTGTTTTCCATAATTATTGTCATTCTTATTCTCGAATAAAGGCCAAGATAAAAGGACATCAGTGATGAAGTGGATAAAAATGGATGCCATTCTCTGTGTGTCCATTAGAATGTCTTTTCTTAGGATAACCTCAACTGGTGTTTGCTTTGTAATGAGACAGGGTCATAGAAATTGCCCAGAAATGCATTTAAGGTGAAGATCAGAAATGTACCTGGCACCACTGTGTTGTTGAACCCATTTGTAACACAGCCCGTCGCGTGAGCGCTGTTAAAGAGACAGTATTTGAGTTCCTGGGGATGGAGAGTGAGAGAGAAGATATAAGGTGGGGAGAGGGAGAAGTGAAAGGAGGGGAGGCACATGAGACTTCATAGTTTCCATTGTTGTGGACAAATAGCAAGGAAATGAGGTGTGAAAGCTTCTCAGACCCTTAAAAGCTGCTACAAGCAGAGGTGGCTTTAGAAGAGTTGAGCCACAGCCTTTGGGTGCCATGTAGTTCCCCAAAGGAGCAGAATGACAGGAGTCTCTCAGCACCTAGCCTTGAATTCCAGTTGCTCCACACCCTGTGACCAGTATCGACGTCACACGTAGCAGTTGTGTAAGTGGGTGTTTAGCCAACATAGGGACTCGGGCTTTTTGGAGATGCGTTTCAATGTACAAGTGACACCTACAGAAGAGCAATGTCCTAATCAGTGGTCTGATGTCGTAATGAAATTAATTGCAATTCTGTTTGAGCATTCTCATCAGCAGTCACATCCTCCTTTCAAATCAGCTTTGTTTGTAGGAGAGGGTCAATGTTGTGGAAAGAACAGACAGGACTGGATTCAGGAGCAGCCTATCAGAAAAATCATTGGAGTGCAGTGAATGAAAACTTTCCAGTGCCTTCATGCTTGTGTTTACAGTTGTGGGTTTGCTGTAGTACATAAAGTTTAAGTGGCCTGGTAGCCAATATTTGTTTTTATACTTATATACACATTTATGTAATGTAGGAGAAAGGGACCTGGGGGTCCTGGTGGACAGCAGGGTGTCCATGAGCCACCAGTGTGCTCTTGTGGCCAAAAGGGCCAACAGCATCCTGGGGTGGATCAGAAACGGGGTGGTTAGCAGATAGAGAGAGGTTCTTCTCCCACTCTACTCTGCATTAGTGAGACCACATCTGGAGTATTGTGTCCATTTCTGGGCCCCTCAGATCAAGAGGGATGTGGTGATGCTGGAGGAAGTCCAGTGTAGAGCAACAAGGATGATGGAGGTGGAGCACCTCCTTTATGAGGAGAGGCTGAGGGAGCTGGGACTCTTTGGCTTGGAGAAGAGGAGAGGGAGGGATGACCTCTTTAATGTCTATAAATATGTGTAGGGTAGGTGTCAGGAGGATGGAGCCAGGCTCTTCTCAGTGTCATCTGGTGACAGGACACGGGGTCTGACACATGGGTGTCAGATGGAACAGAGGAGGTTCCACATAAATTTGATAAGGAACTTCTTCATGGTGAGGGTAACAGAGCACTGATAGGGTCTGCGCAGGGGGGTTGTGGAGTCTCCTTCTCTGCAGACATTTAAGACTCACCTGGATGTGTTCCTGTGTGACTTGGTCTAGGTGATCCTGCTGTCTCGGGGGGATTGAACTAGATGATCTTTCAAGGTCCCTTCAGATCCCTAATGATTCTAAGATACATCTATTTAGATAGATGTATTTATTTGTTTTATATATATACACATACAATTATTTAAAGCTCAAATTGCATGCCAAGTGTGACAACAAGCAAACATGATATAAAGCTGAACCACAAAAGCCTCAGGAACTTTGTTGATTTGGAACATAGGGACTTCTGTTGTCTCAGTTCCCAGTGCCAGCAGTAATTCAGACTGATGTTCCTGCAGACAGCCCAGTATGAGTTAATCTCCACTGAAAGCACCGAGAATCATCGCACTGCACAGTCATTAAATAAAAGACAAGATGGTGGAATCAAAGGCAGGCATTGAAGTGACAGTGACCTACTTTGCTAAATCAGAGGAGCGACCACAGAAAAGCTGCTTTAAGACCCAACAGTGCAGGAGCTCACCTTGAAAGTGCTGAAAATAACCGCTTGCAGGACTCTTCATCTCAATTTGTGACATTAGTAGAATAGAAATTAAAAAGCTGTGAATCCCTTTAAGGACAAGCTTATATATCACTTCATCACAATATGTTTAAAAACCGAAATGTATTCGGCCATCTCCACGGGAGAAAAAAATTGCTCTGTGGACTGTTAAGCTGATTAATTAGCAGCAGCTACTTGAACACCTTGGAACACTCCTCACAAAATCTGACATGGGGTCACAACGTGTGGTGCTGAGACTTCTGGTTTTATCATTTTTTTGGTGTTGGTCTCAAGGAAGACTTTTTCAGATGCATCCACTGGTAACTGATGCAGCCATTACAGCATCAGCTTCCCTTTGATTGATTCTCATTCCCTAAGGAATATTCTAGTGTCAGTTATGACAGGGTTCGATGTGGATTTGTTTACTCAGAACAATTATTTGTACATTCAAGATGCACTTTGAGAGAACTTATCTAGCAGTGGAGGAAGAAGTGGTTTGCAGTTGCCTCTCCTTGAGTTCTGGGGGCAGTGCTGGGCCCCTCACTTCAAGAAAGACATTGAGGTGCTGGAGTGGATCCAGATGACCAATGAGGCTGGGGAAGGGATTGGATGGAAAGTCTGATGTCGAGAGGCTGAGGGAGCTGGGAGTGTTCACCCTGGAGAAGAGGACACTCGTGGGGGACATTCTTCCGCTCAGCAACTCCTGAAGAGAGGTTGCTGTCAGGTGGGAGTTGGGCTCTTCTCCCAGGCACCCAGCACCAGGATTAGAATTGTTTCAGGCAGGGTCTGAAGCTGCCAGGAAAGGGTTAGGTTGGATGCTAGGAAGCCCTTCCTCATGGAAAAGGTGATCAGAGCCTGGAATGCACTGCCCAGGGCAGGGGCAGAGTCCCCATCCCTGGAGGTGTTGAAGGACAGCCTGGCTGTGGCCCTTAGTGCCCTGGTCTGGCCAATGTGTTGATGTTAGGTCCTGGGCTGGACTAGATGAGCTCAGAGGGCTTTTCCAGCCTCAATCATTCTGCATTTCATTGTCTTCTTCCCAGACAAATAGCTCCATCAGAAGGAACGAGCTGTTACACATGGGAACTTTTGAAGCTCTGATGGACACAGACAGGAGAGACTGGCAGTACGTGGTGCACAGGGATCATGCTGCAGTGCACTGCTGAGCTATAGTTAATAATGAACTTCTAGAAATTGCACCCGTGGCAGTTACAGTGAGAGCCACTGACGTTAGATCTTGCAGCTCCCAGCTGGCAGCTGTTATTTGTCTGACTGGATTGTCTTCATTTGCCACATATGATGCTGTCTGGGTAGTGACAGAACAAGAGGGAAACCTCAAGCTGCACTGGGGCAGGTTTAGGCTGGACATTAGGAAAAGTTTTTTTCACCGAAAGCGAAGTCAGGCTGGAGGAGTCTGCCCAGGGAAGGGGTTGAGTCTCCATCCTTGGATGTGATTAAGAGTCATTTTGATGTGGTGCTTAGAGATGTGATTTAGTGGTGAACACGGTAGACTTGATGATCTCAAAGGTCTTTTCCAACCCGAATGATTCTGTTATGGGAATTGACTGAATATGGTTGAAAGCCATCTTCATCTTTTTGTTCATAGATGGGTGACTACTCCTCTTTTTGTTGTCTTTAGAAGGAAGCAGAGCTGTTCTTTGCAAGGAGTACTTCAGGAATTTTGCCTAGCACAGCAAAATTTCCACAGGTGACAGTAGTAATAGTCATTGGTCTAATGGCTTGTCATTATGAGGAGGAATGAGCTTGTTCTTTGCAGTAAAATTATCCAAGGGAAAACTGCAGTAGCAAAGCTGCTGCTTGCAGTTATTTCCCTTTCCACTGATGCAGTTTCATAACACTCTTCCAGTGATGCTGAACTTCCTTTAATCGTCTGTTTTTGCTAAGAGCAGTCTTTGCTGCTGGTGTTCACCTTCAATTCTAGGGATGTGACCCTCAACTCTTTTGCAAGTTGCTTCATCACATTTTTGCCACAATTATTTTTCTTTCTTCCCAGGCATCTTGTGTATAAGTGAGCAAAATACTGTGTCCTACTGTAGCAGTTTCATTTGAGTCTTGGTTCTAGTGCTCTGTGTAAATGGCCTTGGACGCTGGACAGCGCTGACGTTTGGTACAACAGACTCGCATCACTTGTCATCTTCTCTCTGCCACCTTTTCCTCCCTCAGTTTGTCCTCCCTTTATTTACATTTCATCTCTGTGTTCCTTTTTATTGTAGATATCATCCAAAACTTGGCATCAACAATTTTCATAGAATCACAGACTGGTTTGGGTTGGGAGGGACCTCAGAGATCATATAGTTCCAACCCCCTGCCGTGGGCAGCAACATCTCTCACTGGGCCAAGTTACCAGAGCCCCATCCAACCTGGCCTTGATGGAGCAGCCACAACTTCCTTGGGCAGTCTGTGAGCTGATAGTACATAAGTCACACTTTTGAGGAACATGTAGTGGTGAGCTGGTCCATGTCCTCACAGTTCAACACGACAGTGATTTTGTTTTTATCAGGAAGCCTTACAGTGGTGTTTGCATCAGATTCATTGCAGATCTTCTGCATTGCACCTTGTAGCCAGACACAAGCTGATCTGAGTAAGTCGTGAATAAGCTCATGACAGAGCTGATTTGTAATGGGTGCCTGGAAAGTGTGGTTCATCACATCTAGGTTATGGCCACCTTCTTGGATGCTAAAAAGAAGAGAACATGCAGATATATTTGTTATGATGCCAGTTCTTTGTGAAGTGGATGTTCAAGCCAGTTTTGGAGACTGCTTATTGGAAGACAAGTACTAACACAGCTTCCCCTTTACTTGAGGCTCTTGTGTGTTTAATGTTTTGATAATCTCTTCATGAATGGAAGCTGAGGAGGAGAACTAGTTTTCTTAAAAGGAAACTAGGTGTGATCTTCCTGGAGCCTCTAGATTCCATATCTTTAAGAGGGTCTCAGTGCTCCTGACCTTGTGGTGTCTTTGAAAACACTGCTTGGAACACAGGACCAGCAAACAGATTCTGCCATGGAATTCAGGAAGACAGAGCATGAGAAGCAGCTCTGAGTAGACACTTGATGGAAAGCTTTGTTTTTCCTCACTGAGATGTTTGCTTGGTGGGACAAGTGCATGAGTACTAGTTGCTTTGAGCCTTGTACTGGTTCAATAATATTTTGGACCAGTAGGTGCAACAACTGGATATTGAACTGTGTTAGGTCATAGGTAACGCTGCGTTAGGTCATGGATTTACTGCTCTGCACTTCTGGTGTTTATTTAGAATGATTACAAGCACTTTTTAGCACGAGTACTATTCAGCCTCCGAAAGAGGATGGGGAAGGTTTTCATCCCAGACACGTGCAGCAAAGAAGTTGCAGTCACAGCCTGCAACCCATGGAATCCCAGCTCCACGGGTGAGGTCAGGATCAGCTTCTGGAGTCTGGGGACTCTCTCTGCAGGTTAACAGTTCACTAAACAAAATGTGGAGCAGCCTGCTTCGACCTGGAAGTTCATCCTACTTTGAGAAGGAAGGTGGACTGGAGACCTCAAGACATTCCCTCCTAACTCACTCACTCTGTGATTCAAACATCAGGTCCCTGGAACAGCTGCATAACTGAAAGTGCTGGAGCATTCCAGTGTGGCCAGTTGTACAGACCTGATCACCTCTGCTGTCCTTCCTGTTAATCCAGTCCTGAAGGGCTTTCCTTTCCTTTTCTTCCGAGGTAACTTGTTAACCAGGTTTTCTGTTCCTTCTCAGCTGTTCTGATGTATTGAAGGAAAATCAAATCTCTTAAATCAATTCTAATTCCATTATGCATTTGCAATAAGTAGTGTGATATTCACTTGCCTCCAGTAACCATATTCGGTTAGATCTTCAAGCAGTTTGGCATTTTGCTTTCTTTGGTTTCATTTTGTTCTAGTTTTCCTTCTTTTTTCTTTATTTTTCTTGGTTTTTTGCTCTTTATTTGTCTTTGTTAAATATTTTTCTTTTGTTTTTAATTTTCCCCCCTCTTTTTTGAGGAGCTGGCTCTAGGGAACATTTGTTTCATTTCATTTCATTCACTCAGAGAATTTCCTTCGGTGCTGATGGCACTTTGTTGTGTTGTGCTTTGTAGCGTATTGTTTAACTAATGAGTTGATACCTGACAGAGTTCAGTGGAACATGGCTGTGCAAACTGCAGTATAAACTGGGAAACTTGGCCACGTGTCCTGCCAGGACAGCCTTTTCCAACTGTGGATAACTTTTGGTGTCAAAGAACTGCCTTGGCAGAGGTATTCCCAATCTCTTGCTTCCCAGAGCATTAAGCTCATAGTCCTTGTACTGTAGGGCGGTTCAAGAACTGAAGAATGTTTTGTGAGTTAACTAAGCCAATGCTTTTAAAAGGTGTAAGGAAATAAAACACAGGAGAAAATCTGGGCAGACCAATTTGAGTTTCAGATACAGAAAATAGTTAAAAAAAGGGTACAGGGTATTTTCTCTTTTTTTGGGGTATGTTTATAACACAATAGTTCTGATGGAACTCAGCCAGTATTAATTACTAAATAACACTTCAAATATTTGGTAGGTTTGCAAAGCAGTTGCATTAATTTTTTCCCCTTCAGAAGTATCAGAACATGTTTTTCTATTTAGATTTGGCTAAAATTATCTGTCATATGCAGATGATTATGCAATATCTGCCAACATCCTACCCTAAGACAGTTCTAGCAGATGGTCGAATGTGTTTCGTGTGGCATTTGTTTCAATGTGACTATATCTAATTTTTCCTGTAATTATTAGCACCATCTTACTTCTAAAGACTTGAGCTGCGTTGACTTAAATACTTCTAGACTGGTTTTGCCAAATATTGTGTTGAAAAGCCAGGTGTTCAACCTTTGGCTTTTTGGAGGACAAATATTTTGCTGTAAGAGCACAAGAATTAGATACCAGCACACTGGAAATTTACAGTAAAATAACAAATGCTTGGCTCTCCTCCTGGATAAGTAGGACATTTAATTGAATTTGTGTGTTTTTTTCCAAGTGGTAGTTTTGAACCCAAAGGAGAACATGGCACTGAGACTCTCTGATTCTGCTCTGGCAGGGGGATTGGACTAGATGATCATCTGAGGTCCCTTCCAATCCCTAATGTTCTGTGATTCTGTGTGAGCACTGAGTGAGCAATCTGAGGTACGTTTGACAAATATAAATCAAGTCAGTTACAGCATCTGCATTTGCTGGAATAAACCCAAAGATGGGGATAAGGGGAGGTGTACCTGCACATCAGTGACCAAAGACAACAACAAGCAAGAGCTGTGTGGAAGGCTGGAGAATTTCACTTTCATCATATCATTAGAGTATTATATGATGCACTACTTGTTAATTAAGCTTCAAAAGGTCTCTGTAGACACGTGTATAGTTCATATACAAATTTACACGTGTGTGTGCATGCACGCACAGATATGTGTAGAGCTAAATATGTGAGCAATAACTTCACTGGACCTACAAATCTTGAGTTCCAGTGGTGCCTGTACAGCAGGTTTCTCAGAGTACCCATTTTTACATCAGGCTGTATTTGCAATAAGAGAACTGCAGCCAAACACACACCAAAAGGTGTCAAGCTTCTGTTTATCAGCAAAGATCTTCCCTGATTGCATCAGCATCTCAGCTTCTGTTTCTCCTCCTCCTAAACCAAACTGTCTTCTCTCTCTCTCAAGAGAACCTCTTCCGCTTCTATTGGCAAGACCAGCTGCTCTTTCCTCTTCCCCTGCTCTTGTGCCCAAGCACTGATCCACCTTCTCAGCCTCTCCAGCTGCCTCGTTCTATTTTTACCCAATTGCCTTATGCAAGCCCAGTCCTGGCTTGTTTTGAGTTGTGGCAATGGCATTCTACACGTACACCAGAGCACCACTGCATTCTCCCTCACCCCTTACTTTTTCAGTTTTTATTGAATATAATTTCTCTGTTGATACTTCATTAGAGTATTTTGGGGCTCAAGCTGCTTTTTCCACACTGCCTTTCTGCAGCCACGTTGATAGAGCATTAGTTGGTGGGTCGTAAAGTCAGCACTTCTGGCTTTTAAGGTTTATTTCCAAGAAGCATCCTGTGGTTCTGCCTTTATTATCATATTTTGTAGTTTCTTATTGTTTTTATTAGGCACAAGAAGTACTAATAAGGTATCGTCGTGAGCTACAGGATACAGCAGCGTTAGCACTCCCTTTTGATTTTCAATCCAAATGCTGCATTGATTTTACAGTAGGAAGACATGGAGGTCACAGATGCAGCGAGTGAACAACAGGCAGGCACTGGTTCCAGATATGACAAGAGAGTTGCAGTTAGAAATTATACAAGAAAGTCAAAGCAGAGTGTAAAAACAGGAAACAAGAGTAAATATAAATAAAATAATGTTGACAGGGCATTTAGATACTGAGAAGAGTTTTATTACGGGGCATCATTAATGTCTATAAATATGTGAAAGATGGGTGGCAGGAGGATGGAGCCAGGCTCTTCTCAGTGTCATCTGGTGATAGGACAAGGGGCAATGGGTGTCAGCTGGAACATAGGAGGTTCCACATCAATATGAGAAGGAACATCTTCCCAGTGAGGGTGACAGAGCACTGGAACAGGCTGCCCAGGGGGGTTGTGGAGTCTCCTTCTCTGGAGACGTTTAAAACCCACCTGGATGTGTTCCTGTGTGACTTGATCTAGGTGATCCTGCTGTGTCAGGGGGATTGGACTAGGTGATCTTTTGAGGTCCCTTCCAATCCGTAATGATTCTATGATCTGATTTTTTTTGTTAGGAAGGACTTGTAATGAATGTGAGTGTTGGCCCTGTCTGCTAACAGGTACTCAGAAACTTGAGTGTGCAACTTGGACCTCTGCACTGATCTTTAACGAATTGATACGATTTGCTGTGGTCACAGTGTTTTATCAGTGTACTGTGAATCAGTCCACGCTGGCACTAGCCAGTCCTACCTCTGGGCACTTCTCTGCCAGCTGGGTACCTCTTCTGCTTTTCAAGGTGTTAGTTACTGATTTTTTTAATATGTCTAAAACATTAACAATAAAGAACTTCTTGAGTCTTGGAGAAGCATGACCCATATTTTAATTTATTCAAGATCTCACACCCTTTTCCTACTGCTCAGGATTTTTATGATTCTGTGTGTTTGCAGCTTTCCAACATCTGTGCACTCAGCAACACTTGGGCAGCTTTGCTCAGAGTAAAGGCTTAGTAGGGAGTCAGCAGTTCTGTAGTGCATGGATCTGCATAGTACTTCTGTCCCTCCAGATAAGAGACAGAAAATACTGTGTTAGATTCTGCTCCTGCACCTTGTCCTTGTGCAGTAGGTTCTTGTTTATATGATGCTCTTTGTGGTCTCCTGTGATGATGGTGCTCTTACCACATATTGTAGTGATTGCTGATCTGACTTCTTATTCTGCTGGGTGCTCTGACTGTGCATCAAAGCTCATCACTGGCTGAAGTAAAACTTCCTCAGTCCATGGAAGGCTTTTTTTAGTTCACCTTTTATTTTGTTTTCCCTGTTTTGGAGGGGTTTGGGGCTTTATTTTTCCCTTCTCTTTGTTTCTCTCTCGTTTGTTACGTCACAAGATGGTGTCACAGGTACCTTTTATACTCATGATGGTGTTCCAGCCCTTACCCAGTGTTTCAGCCAGGGTCCTGTGTGCCCACAGCGGGTCCTGTACTCACACACTAAACCCACTCCAGTTCTCTGATGCTGTCACAAAGAGCTCAGGCACGTTTTCCTTCCAGGAGTGGAAGAGGTGGAAGAAGAATAGGGAGAGCACTGTTAGCAGTAAGAGGAGTCTCTAACTTACTTCCCTTCATCTAAAAGAGCTGCTCTTTCAGTCCATGCTGCCACTGCCACCTTCTGGGCCTCTGTCAGGCAGCTGCACTTGTTTGCTCTCAGCCCTCTTCTGTCTCCGTGTGCAGTTTCCCCCAGTCTGTCAGGAAACAGAGTGAAATGGGTCCTTACAGAACCGGGTACTACACTGCCATTTTTTTTCTTTTCCCCTTGCATTTGGCTTCTCGTGCACCTTCCATATAGTTGCTTCCTCCTGAAGAGCTGTTTTGTGTCACGCGAGGGACAGCTATGTCTCTGACAAACCGAGGCTCCCCTTAGCCATCACAAATCCCTCATCTCGTTACTCTGTGCAAGGGAAAACCAACATAAGCAGTGATGAGAGGGAGCTGTTCAACGACAGAGGCAAAACATAACTTGCAGTGTGTTTGTCTTGGAGTAAGAGTAATGATTGCCCTCTATTGAACACGTAACCTATTGATTGCAGTACAACCAGTGTGCTCTCAGCTCCTGACCACGGCTTCTCCATTTAATGGATATAAATGTCTGCAGCTTTCATCATGCTGGTTTTGAGAAATATTGTGGGTTTCAGCCAGTGTGACAAAGAAGCACTTAACGGTTCTGATATCTTCTGACTTTAAGAGCCACTTTGTCAACTTTGCCGTTGTCTGAGGAGGCTGATTTAATTCACATTTGCGTTATGTAATTTCTAGATAAAATGAATCATATTTCATCTGTTTAAAAAGAGCGTTTGCAGCGGCTTTCTGCTGCTGTCTGAGAGGGATTACATAAAGAGACGTGCTGTCCAATGCATTTATCAACAAGAATAAAAGCTGCTCTTTGATTTGTGTACATTTTCTAAGTGTTTCTCCTTCCTTTTCCCTCACTGTTTTATACCGGTTCATGAACATCAGGAGCACACACTCTGGCACAGAGGTCAGCCACTGTTACCCCCCTGCACATTAGGGAAAGGGCTTAAGGTACTGAATCTTTAAAAAGGCAGCTGGGCTCCAAATGTTCAGTTATTCTCATTAAATAAACTAACAAAAAGAAATGGCTCAAAACAGTCCAAAGGAGCATCTCATCCAGTCTCTGCCTCATTCAGTTTGACTTCTCTTATCTCTTGTTTATCTATTTACATGTTACTCGGTTACTAAAGCATCATAGAGATTAATCATAGAATCACAGTCTGGTTTGGGCTGGAAGGGACCTCAGAGATCATCTGGTGCCAATCCCCTCTCCCCAGACCAGCTTGCCCAGCTTGCCCAGCTTGAACTCGGCCAGGGATGGAGCAGCCACGACTTTCCTGAGCAGCCTGTTCCAGGGCCTCATCACCCTCGCAGGGAGGAATTCCTTCTTAAGATCCAATCTAAATCTCCCCTCTGTGAGTTTGAAACCATCCCCCATGTCCAGTTAGTAGCTACCCCCATAAAAAGTCCTTAACTGACATGCGTTCTACATACATGCCGAGATTAGCGAAGGGTCACATACGTATCTGTACATAAGTGAAACAAGGTTGTTCCAGTACCTTTCAGATCCTTGTACTATCAAAGAGAAGGGAAAAAGGGTCATTCTCCTTTGCAGGTGACTCTCTTGTTACAAATAAAGGATTTAACTATTAAAGCTTCTGTATGAGTGTTGAATAGAAGAAGATCACCTAAAACACCAGTTTGGCACCAGTTGCAGAGCTGCGGCACAGTTTGCGTTGCTTCTGTAGGGAGATGCAGTTGATGTAGAACATTCAGCTAATGTTTTTTGAGTAAAACCCAGTTCTCCTCACAAACAGCTCTTCATGCTACCCCAGTTTTTTTGTATTAGAAGAAGCATCTCCTGAGGTTTAGTTTCCCCGTGTCCTCTCTTACCTCTTCTGCTGCCTGTCGGTGTTCCCCAAGCAACCATCCCTTGGTCAGATCTTAGTGTGTTTGTTGAGGCTCATGGGCAGTTTTGTTTTTGCAGCTTCTGGCAACGATCAAACCCACCACAGCAGGCGGTTTTATTTCATCCCTGGGTCTTTCTCACTTTCATGATTTTATTTTGTTTCAACTACCAGCAGCTCCAAAAGGTAGATTTATTTAGTAAATACACATTGAGTTTACTTGGCTGTTTTGTTCTCCATCAACAGTTTAAGCCCTCTAGAAGTTTAGAAGTCAGTGAGAGGCTGTAATTGTTCTGTCTGGTTTATCCTCATGGAGGCTGAAAATTCCTGCATCCCTGTTCATTGAAGTGATGCTAGTGGCTGCCTTTTTAGTTCTTCCTTGCCTTCTGCCATTCTTGAAGTCAGCGATCCCCTCTGCTCTTTCAGTTTGAGCCTCCACATAACCACAGAGTGATGGATCTTCTTGTTCCTGTGTTTCCTCACTATCTCTGCCTGGGTGTAGAGTCCTGCCTTTTAATCCTGTTTAGTTATCTGGGTATTTTAAACCCATTTTAATGTCATTCTCACTACCACAAAAAAATAAGTCCACTTTTGTGTAGCTCAATTAGATTATTTTTGGCCGTGTTCTGAACTAATGGAGGTCCGAGGCCCCTTCCATCCCTAATGTTCTGTGATTCTGTGTTTTAATTGGGGCGATGCCGTGCCAGAATTAGTCTTCTATTCCTGCAACTTGTTTTTATTTACAGAACAAGAAGCTGGAAGTTCCAGCAATTTGGCTTTATAATGCTGAAAGCTAATCAGCTCAGTTATGTGCTGGAGTGTATGTGGAATGAGGAGCTGCATTGTCAGATGTTTTGTCTCTGACTGTGCAGCCAGTGGCCAAATATACAGAAGAAATGCTGTACAAAAGGAGGTTACAGCAGGGATTGGAGATGGGTTAAATGATTTGGAAATTCCAGTTAGTGAGATTTATGACCGAGCTCCGTGTGAGTACCTGGGACACCATGCATGACAGAAAAAGCAGATTGGGGTTTAGCATGTGTATAAACAGAAGGGTTGAGGGCATGGAATGAGTAGTGACCATGACTACGATGCCTTGGGTTAGGATCACTCTATGATATGTGTCACTAAAATCAGTAACACACTATGTACTGTGCCTGTGCGTAAAACCCCATCCTAATGACATCGTCCATTGTCATTGTAGGGTGCCTAGGGCTTTCTCAGATAGTTGATTGAGGTTTTGGTGAGTGACACTGCTTTGTTTCAGTCTATTGCTCTGATCCTCTTATTGCTGAATGAAATCCAGAAGGCTGGGGTGTCAGTCTGGTGGAGAAACTTGCCTGAGCACCAACCTTTATCTCCCTGACATGTATAAAAGGCAGCTGTGCCAGTGGCTCCAGGTTTGGTTCCTAAATTTAATCCAGCACTTAAACTTTTGATTAAGGTCACGTAGGACACCTTGTCATCTTTGCACCGCTCAGCACAGATTTTATCTGATGCTGAAGAATTTGCTAAGTTGTCTGGTAAGAATAATGTTCTGAGCAAAACAGACCTAAATGGATATATTGGCTAAATTAAATTCACCTCCAGTCCTACGAAAAAGGGCTGTAAATCTTCCTGTGACCCTGCTCACTAAGGAGGTTTGTTTATAGCATCATATTAAAACAGGAACAGCAGAGAAACCTGTATAGATATTCGATAGTCATTTAAGGAGGAGAATTGCCTGCCTTGTGGGATTACAGAGTGTGGAATTTTGTACTTCCAGGTCATTACTTTGAATTCAAATGCTCTCCTGGCAGTAATAAAAATTTGTTACCAGATGACAGCCCTTCAGCTGCATCCATGAGGTGAGTTGAGGGTTTCTATCCAGCTGGTAACAGGCAGCTGCCTGCTACACGGAGCCGGTGTCCCAGCCAACAGTGTTCAGTGCTGTTATTGACAGTCTCAGTGGGGTGGTCAGCAGTTAAACAGAGAACAGCAGAGTCACCTTGTCGACCTTAGATCAGATTCCTCTATGCTGTGCAGGAGTAAGCTTTGTGCAGAGGAAAGTTTAGCAGGTCCTGTATTCTCCTCTCTTAGTTACTGCTGCTGAGCCTGGCTTCTGTGAACAGGCAGCGAAATTTAAGGGCAATTTTCAAATTACTGCTCAGTGGCAGAAAGACCTTATTAGAGCCTGCGTGTTACTCCTTATTTCATGTGGCACCAAACGGCCTTTCAACAAAGGCAGCATCTGTAAGAAGGTGTATTTAATCAGTGCTTTGGCAGAGGCTAGCATTAATTTTTCTCACTTCTCCTCTGGGGTGTACCACTGTTGACACCACTGAATAAGAAAGCTAATTTATTCCGGGTGTGTAGGTGTTTCAGAACATAACTGCCTTTGAAGAGGAGATGTAGTGCAGTTACCTTGCCTGATGGTGACAGTTGTCCTTTGGTGTTTGTAGAAGTAAATTCGGTGACAAGTCCCGGTGACTGTGGCGTGACTCATGAAGTGGGACGTTCTACATGCTCAGGTGCTGTTGCAGAGGTCTGTTGGGCTTGAGGTGTGAAGGAATTTCAGGGGAAGTTCTTGTTCCCACTAATCAATGCAATGTGAAAATCAGTTGCCTCATGATTCCTGAGGTGGAGGTTTGAAATGGAAAGATTGATAAATCTCCAGACTGGCAGCATTCTTGACATGACACAGCTGGCATGGAACAGAAAAGCACAGGCTTACAAAAGATCATACACTCATCTGTATGTGTGTGCACACCCCATGCCATAAGGACAGGAGGTGGAAGAAGAACACTTTTGCAGTATCAGGGGGGACTCATCACTTCACCAACCTGCACAACAACACTCTGTCCTGCAGCTTTCGAGCAGACTTACTTAGATCTACTTGCTGCTGGGCATCAGCTGCTTCACAGTGGCTCAACAACAAGCAAGGAGAGAACAGATGTGAATTTGAAGACATAGTTTGATCTTGGTGGTTGGAAGTCATTAAGATCACAGAATATTAGGGATTGGAAGGGACCTCACAAGGTCATCTAGTCCAATCCCCCTGACACAGCAGGATCACCTAGACCCAGTCGCACAGGAACTCATCCAGGCGGGTTTTAAACTTCTCCAGAGAAGGAGACTCCACAACCCCCCTGGGCAGCCTGTTCCAGTGCTCTGTCACCCTCACTGGGAAGAAGTTCCTTGTGATATTTATATGGAACCTTCTGTGTTCCAGCTGGCACCCATTGCCCCTTGTCCTATCACTAGATGACATTGAGAAGAGCCTGACTCGGTCCTCCTGACACCCACCCTCCACATATTTATAGACATTAAAGTGGTCACCCCTCAGTCTCCTCCAAGCTCAAGAGTCTTCCTCAGCCTTTCTTCATAAGGGAGATGCTCCACTTCCTTCACCATCCTCGTTGCTCGACTGTTTCTAAATTATGTGACTGGTTGTATTGGGTATAACTGCTCCCTCTGGCTGGACGAGTTAGCCGTACAGGATATTTGGAGATGCAGAGAAAAGCCTGCAGAAAAAAGAACCCTGCAATTATTTAGGAATTTAAGAGAAATTATTTTTTCCCCCACACACAATCTTGATCTTAAATTGAAATGTATTTTATTTTTTTCCTGTCTAATATCTTAAATACTCTTCAGAGAAGCCACTCTGTTCTTGTGTAGTATAACCTATGTTATACGCAGCATTTTAAACACAATGAATAATCTATAAATAATTATGAGCATGAATTGACAAGCACCACATAGAACTTGAATGTCCTGAAGGCAATAGCACTGTGTGTTTTTCTCAATTGTATTTGCAGTTGTTGCTGTTGAGTTGGTTGTTATGAGAAGTTTTAACCAGAACTGTTGTTAGACTATGTATTGCAACTAATGGTAGCTGAGAAAGTAAGACTTGGCATGGGGTGGCAGTCTGAACGGTGATGAACGTGGCAATTGTGTGCTCCTTCCACTTGGGGATGGTTGACACAGGTGGCAGAACTGGTTTTAGCATGTGCTGTAGGTCTTATTAATTGCCAGGCCAGTTAAGATGAACTCGAAAGTCTGCTTCTTCATTCATGATTATCATAGGGTCATAGAATCATTAGGGATTATGGACAGAGTTTGTCTCGTGTGTGTTTATTGTACAGTGTCAGATGCGGGTTGTTATTTTAGAGGAATTGTGTCTTCTCCCCTTCTTTCTCCCTCCTTTCATTCACTCTGACACCCCACTCCCATTCTGACACTATCATAGATGTTTTGCAACAGGGATGAAGAGCAGATAAACATACACCAATAAGGTACTTAAGATCACACAATAGAAACCAGCTTTGTTTGTGGAACAAGATTTAAAATCTGAACAAGTGTTTAAATCTGGACTGGTGCATGTGCATCATTTATTTTGGACCAGAAGACTAGATCCTACCCATTTGGGGTGGGGCAGGGAGGAGGGCATCTGGGCAGAAAAGAGTTGAAATGACATCCCAAAGTCAAGTGAAGCATGTGTGCAGATTCCAGAGCATTTGTCTCAGCATAATGGGGTTGAGTACAGCTACAAGTCTACGATATCAGCTTTACAGTGGAGATTGTATTCTGGTTCCTCTGGGTAGCTGGGCAGCTGGTGCTCTGTTATGGGAAAGTCAATTGATTTGTAAGTTGTCTCTTACACAGTCAAGAGTTGCAAATGCTGAACCTAGTGTCAAGTTCACTGCAGTAGTGAAAGTGAATTGTAATCCAAATCCTCAGTCTGGTGGGAGAGAGCTTCAGAAAGGTTATGGCTGGAGGCTTGAAATGTGAGTGAGCTGCCTCTTGGGGCTATGAAAGAGTCAGATACCTCCAGAACTGTGACAATTAAATTCATGTTTTTGTAAAAGATTTTATGTCCTAAAACCTTTGCAAGGCACATATGTGATGAGAAAGCCACTGGGAGCAAGGAAGGAGTCAGGAAGGCTATTGTAGCCTCTAGCGTCGGTTCAGAGTAGGGAATACGTATGGTCGGTTCCACCTTCTGATAGGGAATACGTATGGTCGGTTCCACCTTCTGACATATGCATTTCATCTGGGAAATGTCTGCTGTTTTGGCTTTCTGTGCCTCAGTGATAAATTCACTATGAGTAAAAGTTATGTTTTTAACCGTCAGAAGCTTCTCTATTAGGTCTGTGGTGCAGCTGGAGTCGCAGCCTGAAAAAATCCCCCCTCACAAGGAAATTGTTGTGAAATGTCATCCCTTCCCTGCCAGCACAACGTAAACACACTAATTACTAAAAGTGTGTTTGTCATTTGTGCTAAATAGCTGTTCCTCAAGTATTTAGGGTGTTAGCAGAAAATATCAGAGGGGAAAAAAAAGCTGCAAACATTACCAGTCACGTCTCCTCTCACAGCTTTGTTACCAGCACTTTCCTTTCACTTTTCCTTCCAGCTTTCACATCAGATGGCGTCTCAATAATGACTTATCAAAACGGCATCGTGGTTCTCCGAGGTGCTTCTTGCCTTTCCAGTATTTAGATACCACTCTGAGTGTCTGTGAATTACCCTGCTTCTGCCAGCTAATTGAGAAGCCATATATTTTGACCTGGTGTCAATACGTTTGTGAAGGAGTCAGGGTTTTATAGACCCCCCCCACACCCATCATCATTTGCTTCCTAAGTGTCTGCACAGGCATCGTGTGTGCAAGTGGCCACCACCTTGTGATGGTGTGTCCACGTGGTTATACAGCAGGATTTATGTTTTGAATAATACACCAGTACCATCAGGACAAATTAAAGGGAGAAGGACAAAACACTGCCAATTATGGGGGCCTCTGTTGTTGTGAGAGAAATGGAAAACCCCAACATGATCATCATTGTGCCATTTCTTGCTGTTTACTTGCATCATAGAATCATTAGGGATTGGAAGGGACCTCGAAAGATCATCTAGCCCAATCCCCCTGACACAGCAGGATCACCTAGATCAAGTCACACAGAAACTCATCCAGGCAGGTTTTAAACGTCTCCAGAGAAGGAGATTCCACAACCCCCCTGGGCAGCCTGTTCCAGTGCTCTGTCACCCTCACTGGGAACAAGTTCCTTCTCACATTCATATGGAGCCTCTTGTGTTCCAGCTGACACCCATTGCCCCTTGTCCTATCACCAGATGACATCGAGAAGAACCTGGCTCCATTCTCCTGACACCTACCCTTCACATATTTATAGACATTAATGTGGTCACCCCTCAGTCTCCTCTTCTCCAAGCTAGAGAGACCCAGCTCCCTCAGCCTGTTCTCATAAAGGAGGTGTTCTACACCCTTCATTATCTTCATGGTTCTGCAGTGGACTCCCCCCAGCAGCACCATGTCCTTCTTGAAGTGAGTGGCCCAGAACTAGACACGATACTCCAGATGTGGTCTCACTAGGGCACCGCAGTTCTCTTCCATGATCCCAACACTCCCCACACCACAGCGGCGAGGCAGGACAAGTCTATCTGTAATTCATGAGGTATAAGTTTTAATTACTGCAGTGAGCACTTAACTGACCTTCTCAGCTCTCCTTGCCTTTGTGCTCATCTTCTGACCTGTAGGGTAGGCTCCCTGGCTTGAGAGTGAAACAGTTATCTGACTTGAAGAGGTCAGAGATCCCAAAGCAGGTTATAGCAGTTGCGACTCTACCCCGTTCCTGAGGGCAATAGTGAATATTTTGGTTCAGCCTGGACAAAACCCTGAGCATGCAGAGGATGATCTCAAGAGAGAGCTCTTCCTGTGAAAGGCTTTTCATAGGAGTTTTCCCTTTCACTTGTCCAAAGGATTCTTCACGCCCATTCAAAGGAGTTTAGGGTCTGGGTTGCATTGGTGCATTTCTCATTTTAAACATTTCTTTCCCCTGCCTCCTTCCATTTTCTTGCCCGTGGGGGTCTGTGTGGAAGGGCAGAAAAACAGGACACATGTAGTGAAGTGTCCCCAGAATTCTGTCCCAGCTGCCCATGGCACTATGGACGGAGGATGAGCGGCCAAGAGAGCAGCCTGGCAGAGAGGGACCTGGTAGTACTGGCTGACAACTGGATGAACAGGAGCCAGCAGTGTGCCCAGGTGGCCCAGAAGTCTGATGGCATCCTGGCTTGGATAAAGAACCGTGTGGCCAGCAGAACTAGAGATGTAATTCCCCCTCACTGTCCTGGGCACTGGTGAGGCCTTCCCTCGAGTACTGGGGGCAGTTCTGGGCCCCTCACTTCAACAAAGAGATTGAGGGGCTGGAGCGGGTCCAGAGGAGGAATGATGCTGGGAAGGGACTGGAGGGTAAGTCTGATGAGGAGAGGCTGAGGGAGCTGGAGAAGGGGAGGCTCAAGGGCGGCCTTCCCCCTCTCTACATCTCCCTGAAGGGAGGTTGCAGCCAGGTGGGGATCAGGCTCTTCTCCCAGGCACCAGAACAAGAGGGCAGGGCCTGAAGCTGCCAGGGGAGGCTCAGGTTGGATGTTAGGAAGCCCTTCCTTATGGAAAGGGTGATCAGAGCCTGGACTGGACTGCCCAGGGCAGTGGTGGAGTCCCCATTCTTGGAAGTGTTGAAGGACAGCCTGGCTGCGGCCTTCGTCTGGCCACAGGTCTTGGACTGTTCTCAAGCGACAGGTCTTTTCTGGTAGGTAATATCTTTTCATAAGACAGCTGTTAAGAGGTTAAAGCTGTCATCACATACAGACATTGTGATGATTTGCTGTCTCAGAGATGTGGCCAAAGCAGGGCTCAGGCAACAACAGGCCGGTGAGAACACAGACACCAGGGAGCTCAGTCCTCACTAGCAGAAGGTAGAGCCTGCAGGTTTGGCTGGAGGGCAGAATTCTTACTGGCATCATCAAGCACTGAGCTTTGATCATTCCTCTAGTTAGGCAGAAGAGGGTTTGGTGTTCAGCAGAGTGTTCTGAGTCAGTCACAGGTCTGTGTTATCCAAACACAGATGTTTGGCTTGTCAGGCACTCCTGACTACCCAACGATTAGTGGGATATGTGTGTGTTTCTACATCACTGGAGTCTGTTTCACATCTTCCTCACCATTCTGCTGGTATTTCCCCCCCAACGTGGGAGAAGTGTTCAAAGCTCAACTTTTTTCTGCTGCTTTGCTTAATTCCTTACTTTTATTTTCAGGTCAGCTGAAAATCATCACTTTTTTAAACATCAGATCAAAAAAACATCATAAGCAAAATTGTCCCTTTATTGTGGGTCTGAGGAAAATAGCTGCCAGGGATTAGATTGGCTACTCACCCTCTCTCCATTGAGCCAAAGTCACCAACATTGGCTTCCTGAATGGTAACCAAAAATGATCTTCTCTCCAGCTGGATAGGTCTATCTCATCATCTTTACAAAGTGAGGTGACCATTATTTTGTTATTGTTAGATAATTATTTCCTGTTCTCACACAAATTGACCCTCTGACCATTTGCTGACCATGAGACATCTGGCAGAGAAGCCAGTGAAGACTAAGCAAAGTTGTGAGAGCCTCTGTTGCTGTAATGCAATTTATTGCCTTCTATCCCTGCTGCCTTTGCCACTGCTCACCTGCATATGAAATGCATCTCTCATCTGCCTTAAAGCTTGGTCTTTGTCATTGATAACTTTTCTTGCAAAATGACAAAACAAGTGGAATTCTGGAATTGGGCCCAGTGGAAGAGGGGCATCGTCTGGTTTGATGTTCTCCTTGTACAGTGCTTGAACTTGCCATGGGCATGAATGCTGTGTCTCTTCATGCACTTGCTCATGACCAAGAAATGACTCCAGGTATAAAATCCCTTTCTCTTTTCCTTAGGAGTCCTACAGAGGTTCATTGACCCCATTCAAATTCCTGTTTTCTTATACTGGTCCTTATACTCCAGCTGTAGCCACATACCCTAAAATTGTCAGATGATGCTGTAAAAGAAAGATCCTCGTGGCAAACTGCAGCAGTTGGGAAAATTATTGCATTAGCCCTGGATGATTTTCCCTCCTTCTTCAGGAGGGTTTCTAAATAACATGGGAGGGGGTATGTTTGCTGTATGTAATTTCAGATTATGTTTGAGTTAAATTTAGTAGGAGAGTAGTTGTTCTGAGGAAGGTGAGTGGAAGACCAACAAGATGGATAGAAGATTGGAGCATATGATGGAGAGGAGGCAGGTAGAGCAGAGTTTGTTTGGAAGATAGAGATGTTATTAGCTAGTCATACTAGTATACAAAAGATGGAGCCAGACACCATGAATACGTACGGAGAAAAGGATGAGAGCTAATGGACACAGGGAATTCTTCTCAGATACTGGGGCATAAAAATATCGCTAATCTGAGCCAACACATTGAAGTGCATTCGCCATCTTCAGCTATAAATGGTACAATTAGTATATAAGAGTGTGTTAGGAAATCACCCTGCGTGCATGCAGATTTTTCTGCTGTCCTGTGTGACATTTAGAATTTATTTTTGTGCCTAAAATCCATAATATTTATCTCACACAGAGCCATGAGTTTTGAAATGCCTACTCATGCTGATAAGCTTAGAGGGGAAGAAAAGGAAGCAGCTGATTTTTCTTTTTCTTTTTTAGTATTTCAGCTGTATTTGTTTTTTTCCCCTTTCCCCCTCCCCTACTGTTTCCCTCCCCTTCCATTTTGTAACAGCACCAAACACTTGTTTAAGTGGTGAAGATCTGGGAGAAGGCCCAGACTGCTCAATACCTATTCCTGTTCCATTGCCAGTTTTTGAAGGATCTTGGTATCAGATCCTTTGGGAAGTAAAGTTATATTGAAGATGTAGTGAAAACAGAAAATAAAGTTGTAGCTGAACACGGTGAGAAACCATCTGTTGCTGGTATCATGGTTGCTTTTTATAAGAAGACATATATAAATAGTGTTTTTCCCCTTTGAATCATCATTCATGCTACATAAACTCTGGTGGAGCTCTCTCCTATTCTATCCATAGAGTGATGACTTTAAAATTACCTTTCTTTTCCTTAAGAATGGGATATTTAGTGAATAATCATTGATTTTACTATAAGAAGTCCCAAGAGGGATATTACACAGAATCACAGAACATCAGGGATTGGAAGGGACCTCGAAAGATCGTCTAGTCCAATCCCCCTGCCACAGCAGGATCACCTAGACCAAGTCATGCAAAGCTCCTAACTGCTCTGTTGTTTATAAAATTAGTTATCAAAATATCTAGACAAGTCATAAAGGGAGGGATAGATTTAGGACAAATAGTGGGAGATCAAGTGTGTGGTCTTCACTAGCCCTTGAAGCTACTTTCTTCAAAGTAAACATAGAGACAAGGGCACTGGTCTAAAGAGATGACTGGCCTAGATGACAGCTAACATCTAGGGAGTTCCAGCCAGGTGAGAAGAATCCAGCCTGTGAGGAAAATGTCATCATTTGGATAATTTTCTATAAAGGCTTTTGGAAGAGCCAGAACATGAATGAGAAGCTGAGTGTCATCAGAATTTTATGAGTTTTGAGCCTGGTTTCCATTTCATTGACTAAGGTGATATTAGTGGAATTCTCACTTTCTTCAAAGTGTCTGCTTGACCTTCTGTTGGTTTAGGACCAGAATGCCCTAGCTCTTAAAGGATTATGTCTTGGGATTTGACATTCTGTTTCTCACCATGTGCCTCTCTCCTTTACTCTCTGGCTCAGAGACTCCTAGCTCGCTGTGGCTTTGTATTACTCTTCTCACTGCAGCACAGTGCTGCTTAGAATTCACAAGTTCAAGTTGCTGATGTCTAACTGCACTTTTGAAACAAAAAACTTCTATTAAAGCTCTTGGTTTGCCCTTTGGAATCCAAGGAGTCAGGGGAATGGAGGCTTAAGCAGCCCGTCGTTGTACGCTGAGGCACATTCTTTATTGTTAATCTTGGTCTCAGGAACTAGAACATGGGAATTTCTTGATGCCATCCTACTAAAACACTTGACATTGAATGTCTTGAAGCTGCCAGCAGTGTTTGAAATTGTAGCCTGCTTGCACTTGCTGGGCAATGCTTCTTCCCAAATAAATGATCGAAAACGTCTAAGGTATTTTTGTATAATGATTTCTTTACTTCATAAATGAAAGTCATCGACTGCCGTTCATAGAGTCATAGAATCATTAGGGATTGGAAGGGACCTCAAAAGATCCTCTAGTCCAATCCCCCTGGCACAGCAGGATCACCTAGACCAAGTCATAGAGTCAGTCAGGGTTAGAAGGGACCACAGGATCATCCACTTCCAACTCCCCTGCCATGGGCAGGGACACCCCACCCTAGAGCAGGCTGGCCAGAGCCTCATCCAGCCTGGCCTTAAACACCTCCAAGGATGGGGTTTGGACAGGGTACCTAGAGAGACTGTGGAATTCCAGTCCCTTCAGGTGTTTTAAGGAAAAAACTTAATCAATATTAATGTTCCAAAATAGTTGCTGTATATATGACCTTGCTTCAGAGGGGTTGCATGGTCTAGAAGACTTCCAGGCAGCTCTAAGAGTTGATTGTTTGGTGTTTGTGCTGTGTTCCTGTTTGCAGAAAGTTAAATGCTGGTTTCTCAGGGGGAAAAAAACCCATCGTTTTTCAGCCAAGAATCTGCAAGGAATAGAAGCAGTTAGTACATCTTAATCTTAAATGTTATCATGCACAGTTGCTTGGAAATTGTTTGGTTGTTGGCCAGGTTCCTATTTTATTTTGCTGCCCAAGTACTTTTCAGGTGTTTGTTTACCTGAGATGAGGGTGCGCTAACCCATTAGCATATGGTGATAGGAAACACAACGAATATTCCAGCTGGGAAAAGAAAGTAAAATTTAAAATGTGTTGTTTGTCATCAAGGTGCATGATATGTGACTGGACTTGGAATGGCTGTTTGAAATGTGCTGCACATAATTTGAAACAAGCTTCCTTATCAGTATGTCTGGCAATTAATTTAATCTTGTTTCTGTTATTTCCACAGTATTTTTCCATTCAGTGAACCTCATTACATTTGCAAGTGCATTAAATTAGTGCCTGGATAGAAGAAGAGAGATGATTATCAGTTAATTTAATTATGTTTCTACGTTTGCCCATTTAATGGCGTGTCTGCCATTGTTGTGGGGAGCCTTCCCCGCGGTAGCACTGTGCAGAAATCGGTTCCAATTCCATGTAAAGTTGATGCTATCTGGTACCTCCTGACACAACCGGTGGTGGCTCACGTGAGGAGTTCAGGAGGCTAATCACAAATCATTTCCGTGCAGTCGGTGTGCAGTACTTTCATTACAGCACTAAATGGCTATTGTAGTTTGGTTTTCACTTTGACATTGCTTTACACCGTTAATTTAATTAAGAAACAAAACTTAGCAATCTCATTGTAACTGAAGATGCCAGGAGTCGTGGCGCTGCGCTGTCCCCTTCTAGGCAGTTCAGCTGCCACTGAGGACTGTGCTCAGTTTGGAAGCAGGCAAGAGGAGCAAAGTTAGCAACCCCCAAATAGTCCTCCATACAAACTGGTCTTTGCTTTTATGGGCATAAACCACAGTCACTCAGGGGGATGCTAGAGCCTGAATTGCTTCTCTTCCAACACAGGACTGCTCAATGTTGCTGCTTTTGGCTGCAACTACTATCTTCATAGTTTTTTGCAACTTTACTGGTTGGGTTTTTTTTCCCCCTAAGGTTTTGGCCATATGTTTAAAATTTCAAGATGTATGGCATGTGCCCTGGCATCTGGAAGTCCTGAGGATATGGCTGCTGAGAGTCTCCGAAGCGATTCCACATAGCTGTGCGTGCTGAAGCGCGGATCAGCCGCAGAGCTCATTAAAGGCAGATCTGTTAAGGCAGCACTTTTGATTTTATAGTTATCCAGTATTAAGGTGAGAAAAAAAAAGAGATTTCAGCTGTAAAGTTTAAGAGAGCTGTTCCCTGGATTATGAGTGTTTTAAGATCTAGCAGTAACAGAAACAAGTATTAAAAAGTGATGGCAGAAGTAGTCTATTAGCAAGACAGAAGAAGGAAAATTAAACCCCAAATTCTCCTAAGCTCTTCACATTCCTATATATTGGAAGTTAAACCCAAGACATACAGTTACAATTAGTGTTTACCTGTTCTGTGGCCTTTCCTGGCTGCAAGGTAAATAATTCACAGGTACTTTGTCCATTGAGTTTCTTTCTCTGCAAGTATTTGCCACTGGAAGAAGACTCCCCTAATGTGCTCAGGAGGATCACTGTGCTTTAAAACACTGGACAGCCTTGAGTCCCATAGCCTACTGCTGTTAGTCTTGTGATACAGAGAGGTGATGGGCTGTTTGGTCGTGGAATAGTTAAACTAAGCTTCTCAAGATTAACAGCAGACTATCGCAGGCATTAATAAAAATAAGCTAAAAAAACCAAACCACAAGGAATTGGTGATTATGAAGGACATTTGTGTCAGCTGGTTTCTGCACTCACAGACATGAGCACTGGTCATTTGCTTAGTGTTCTTTCCATCTTTCTTCTATGTCAGCTACACAGTGGTTTAAGGCAAAGGGCAGAGCATGACAAAGTGCTTAGTTAGAGCCTAGGGCAGCCATGGGAAATACTGTGGTTCCAAGAGGTCTTTCTAGATACAAAGCCAGCACAGGTCACCCCTCAGTCTCCTCTTCTCCAAGCTAAAGAGAGCCAGCTTCCTCAGCCTCTCCTCATAAGGGAGATGTTCCACTTCCTTCATCATCCTTGTTGCTCTAGGCTGGACACTCTCCAGCAGGTCTGTCTCCTTCTTGAGCTGAGGGGCCCAGAACTGGACACAGTACTCCAGATGTGGTCTCACTAGTGCAGATCAGAGGGGAAGAAGAACCTCTCTCACACACTCACTTGTGTGTGTTTACACCTGTTATGTGTTCCTGGCCCTTTTGCTTACTGTAAGGCAATTTTTGGCAAGGATGCTCGATGTAGAAACACAGCATAGTGCAGGGATGTGCTGGTGTCAGCTGAATCCACTGGTGCTTGTGAAAAGTCAAACTACCATAACTACCTTGTAGCTCGTGGATTTTTGTGAGGAGTTAAAGTCAGAAGATGGTAGCCTCCTTTTCTGTTCATCCCACAGGTGTGTTTTTGGGGTCTGAGGACTAGCCATGGGCTTTTGAGTCACAACTCATGGTATTGTAACCTTGGACAGATAATATTGATTACTTATTTAGGAAATAACTTAGTGCCATCACAACTGGTCAGCTTCACTGGAAATAATGGTTTTTACTTGACCCATCACACAGGGCCTCTGACAGAGCCTCTTGAGCAGTGTCCCAGGTAAAACTCCAGTGGGCCAGGATGTAATGTGCTGGTCCTTTATCCTGGCACAGGGATTGTTGGGAGAGTGCAGGGCAGGGATCAATCAAGCCCTTTGTGCAAACACAGAAATAACACAAGGCTTCATTAACTGGTTCTGACTGCAGTAAATAGTGTCTGATTACCAGAGTCCACAGCTACCACTACAGGCAGAAAACCAATTTGCTTTGGCTACGGACAGCAAGCAGAACTAAATAGGCAAAATTAACAGAGCACTGAACGTTTTGGGTAGCCCTTTGATATACTGGAGAATGAAATCAGTCTGTACATGAGGATAAACCGACTTGGTTAATCATCATCCTCCACTACATCAGTTCTCCATTCCCTGCTTAGCATTTCCATGACACTGGGGTTGGGTTTTTTTGCCTTGCTTTGTTTTAAACCAATGTTTTAAACTTTCTCACTGCTTATGACTGACTTAATACCACTTGCTGTGCAGCAAATGATTTCTGCTCTCCGGGTTCTTATTGGATCACTTCTCCCCCCAAAGCTGATAATTTTGGAGGGGCTGTAATGGAGAGATTAAATCCTTTCACATTCTGTGTTTGAGGCAGACTGTGTTGTTCTCTCTGTTTTGATGAATGCTTTCAAATCCCTCCTCGCTCTAAGCTGCTGTGCTTGCTCGACATCTCATTACTTGAGTCAGCTGTTTTGGTTTCACCTTCACCCAGCTAATGACGGAACTCATGGAACGTGTTATTCCGTGTTTGATTCCCCTCTCTGAGTTGGTGAGAGGTAGAAGAAAAAAAAAAAGAAGTAAGAAAAAAGAATCCCCTTGATGGGATTAGCGAAAGGATTGGTGCTCTGACATGGTGGACTAACCCAAGAGTGAGCTAATGAAGTTGGCCATCGATGAATCACATTCTGTCGCTTGAGTGAGTGTTTGGCTGCCGGTCAAAGTGGGGGGATTAGGGTTGCTTTAAAGTGATCATTCCTTAACTAGCCAGACAGTGACCTGCTAATTGTTTCCGGATGTCTGTAGTGTGACAGAAGTGCTTTAGCTTTATTTACAGTTTGATTTCCCTCCTCAGCTGCTGTCCTGCAGGGTATTGTATCAGCGTGTGTCAGGCCCAGATATGGGCTTTAGCTGTTTGTGGAATTTGGCTTCGTTCATCAAGTTGGCTCCCTTACCAATGAGTATTACATTCCAGTGCTTTTGGCAACTTTTGAGTAATCCATTTCTTCTTCTTGGCTTAGAAATGTAAACAGGAGCGCGCTGCAAATGAGCAAACTCCAGTGTTCAGCTGTAGGTTCTCCAATTGCTCTTCCTCTGATTTTTGCACTTGTGAGAATGCTTTTCTATTGAAACTCAAGTGTTGTAACAGTTCAATTAATTGCTTTTATTCTCTAGGATATTTTTCTGTAAGATTTACGTTAGGCTTCCCGAATTAAATGGGACTGTAAATGACACTATCCCCTGAAATCTCTGCATGCTGTGCTGTGCTGGTCAAAGCAAACCTTTGGATTTCTGTTTTCCTAAATGCAAGTTGACACAGAAATACAAACTCATGGGACAAATCTCCCTAAGATCATGATGTTGATTTTTGATACAGGCTCTTGGAGGCTCTTTCTCTAGAATTCCAGAAAAGACTTATATTGAGTTTGCTGTTTATTGCTCTGATGCCAGTGTCTCCCTCTCATCCTTCCAGGGCTGGGTTGTCCTTTCAGCTTTGATCAGAGCCTTCTGGCTCTGAGAAACCCATCTTGGCAATAGTCCAGTGCAAACCAGTGACTTCCAGTGAGATGTTTTGATAGTGAAGCTGGTATCATCTAACAAAAAGCCAGGGGACAAGGCCTCATAGACTCTTACACAGAACATCTGATACTTTGGCTTGACACCATTTCTCACTGCACATGGGTTGGAGTCAAGTAGTTTGAGTGAATCGCAATGCCCAAGTAGTCACTGGGAAATTCTTCTGTCTCAGTTTAAATGGCCAGCATTTTATCTATAGAAAATTAAAACTGAACTGGTTTTGTCATGGTTAAGAAATGTGAACTCCACTCTGAACAGACTTGTGGCAAAGCAAAACACAAACCAGCAGCTTCTGCCTTTGTCTATTAAATTCTGCTTGTGCATATGTCAGGAGGATGGAGTCAGGCTCTTCTCAATGTCATCTAGTGATAGGACAAGGGGCAATGGGTGTCAGCTGGAACGCAGGAGGTTCCATATGAATGTGAGAAGGGACTTCTTCCCAGTGAGGGTGACAGAGCACTGGAACAGGCTGCCCGGGGGGTTGTGGAGTCTCCTTCTCTGGAGACATTTAAAACCCACCTGGATGTGTTCCTGTGCCACTTGGTCTGGGTGATCCTGCTGTGTCAGGGGGATTGGACTAGATGATCTTTCGAGGTCCCTTCCAATTTCTAATGGTTCTATGACATGTTCCTACATGACTTGGTCTAGGTGATCCTGCTCTGGCAGGGGCTTGTGCTAGATGATCTTTTGAGACCCCTTCCAATCCCTAATGTTCTGTGATTTCCTTGTAAAGAAAAAGGTAGTTCTGTAAGGAAAATTCTAGAGCTTTTTGAATATACTGACACTCCAAAGGAATTCTGATCACTTCAGTTGGTGGAGCACGTATTTCATCTTTTTATTCTGGATTCAAAGTACATTTTGTCTGTTTTCTTGAACTGGTTTTGGTCTGAGCAGACAGACTCTTGTTGATCTTGATACACAGACAGAGGTTTTGTTTGTCCTAAGGATTCTAGTTCTCTGCAAGGGAAACTAAGTAATGGGAGAGGGCTATCTTTAGCTGAGTATTCTGACAGGTATCTTTTTATACCCATCTTCTTGCTAATGAGAAGACACATAAATATTTCATTGAGCTACAAAAATACTAGAGAACATAGTCCTTGATGAGACACGAAGTAGAAAAAAATCAGACTGAGGCTTTCAAAACTTTGAAAGAGTGGACCATATGAACTGTCTTATCATCCTAACAGAGGGTCATTGTAATATTTATAATTGTGTTAACAAACCAAATTTGCAGTCAGGGTTTTGTTTTAAACTTGTTTTGAATCTGTGCTTTTTTCTTGCTTGCCAGGAGTGCTGCTCAGGCTTTCTGTGTACAATGGTTTTGGTGCTTTGCTCTAGTGAGAACAAGGAGTTAGTACACACAGAAACACAGACAAGTCTGAGGGATAACTGGTACAAAATATTCACCAGGCTCATAGATAACTTAGTAAAAATCTGAATTTTCTTTATACCCACTTGTGTGAGAGCTGATGGCTCTTTTACTTTTTGCCTGTTAACTTTATACCATGAAGTGTTGAGCTGCACTGGACTTTTACATCGTGATTTGGGAGGATGGGGGTGGAAATGAGTGCTTACAAATATCTGAAGGGTTGGTGTTAGGGGGATGGCACCAGATTCCTCTCAGTCTCTATATTAATCCAACTGTCCCAACCCACTGCTAAACCCTGTCCTTGAGCTCCAGATCTCCCCGACTATGAAACATGTCCGGGGATGGTGATTCAGCCCCTTCCCTGGGCAGCCAGTTCCAAGGGCTGAGGGCCCTTTCCAGGAAGAAGCTTTTTCTAATGTTCAACCCAGACTTGCCCCAGATCTATGTAACGTTCACTGTGTTTCTGTGCTGAAATCATGGTAAAACTCTCTTCATAGATGAACCTGCCCTTTTCTCCTGATCTCAGCTCATGGTGTTTGTGGTATCATGATCAACAGCTTGTAACGTCCTTAACTACCAGGTACTGACTTTCTCACCCAAAGTAACATTTTCTGAATAACTTCCATTCAATTGCACTGGATGTCTCTAGGCTTGAACCTCTCTGCTGTTGCTGGATGCAGAGTTGGGAATGTTTTTCCTAGTTTCGCATAAATAAGTAGCTTCTGTGTTGAAGCAGTAGAAGTATCACAGCAGTTAACTAAGGCATAATCACAGGCTCGTGGCTGTTAACGTGTCAGTAGAAGATGACATATTGTAAGGAGATACAAAAATACTCCTTTTTGCTGCTGTAGACTGTCATTTTTCCAATTTCTTCTTCCTTGAAACATTTTTGTTGGTCATACCCACAGCTTTTTGTTCAGTACATGGTCATTAAGAAACCTAAAGCTGATCTGTGAGTGAAAGGAAACCATCCACCTCCTACCAAAGCGGAACTTGAGCAGTGAGTTGCGACTGCACAGAGTAAAACCCTTGCCAAGTGCAGTGTCTACCAACAGGGACGGCAGGTTCTGTTTAGGTATCTGGCTCCCAAACGAGAGTAGAAGAGAGATACAGATACTTCAGCTTCTTGTCTGAGATGAAGGTTTCAAACATCCATAGTGAGACAACATTAGCAATGACATTGCATGGCTGCACTAATGAAGAAAGGTGATGTAAGGCTTGTGGGTTTTACTTCTGGGATGAAGAGCTGTTACTTCATCTTGCAAAATAAGTGGGACTAGATGATCTTTTGAGGTCCCTTCCAATCCCTAATGTTCTGTGATTCCGTGAATAGCCTTTATTTTGTTATAAAGTAATGTGAGAAAAAAGGATCATTACAACAAGAAACAAGGCTTTATAGAATGACATCGTTGAGGTCATGGGTGGTAGGAGAGGTAAAATGTCAGCTGGGGAGGGTGGGTGTGGAAAACCTCGATAAAAGGCCTGCAGCAGCATCAGAGATGAGCAGGATTGCTCAGTGTCTCTGAGTGTTGACACTGCTGCGTTTATTATTGTTGTTTGTGTATCACAAGCACAAATACAGCTTCTGAGGATCGTTTCCAGCTGTGTTTTGAGGGTCTTGTCTGCAAATTCAGCTTTATGGAAGGTACTTTAGTTTTCACATGTAGATCTGGCATATGGTTAGTAGGCAGGGTGGGGTTGGCTTGATGGTAGGACTTGATCTTGGAGGGCTCTTCCAAACTTAATGATTCTGTGGTTCTGAAACTGCAAGAGTAAGAAGTTCGACTGGGGAAGGTGTTTCTAGATGGTGGGCTGCAAAATCCTCCACTCTGTCCTCCTTGTTGGCCTGGTGGCTATCCCAGTGTGCTTTCAGCTCCCAGTCACATACCTTGTGTGCTTTATATTCAGGATATCAGAGTTTCTGCTTGGTTTGAAGTAGAGGTAGCTACTGCTCCCACTCCTGCTGACACTACTGTCTCCTTCTGCCCTGTACTGTTATCTAAATATTTGGTTCAGATATTAATTAAGAGAAGGATTTTATGTAGCTACAAAACAGTGCATGGATTAGCCATTATAACTTTTTAATCAAATTTAGACTCTTCAGGAGGTTTCATCATCTTTAGCAGTCTGACATGAAGGAGTCAAACTGATGAATAAAAGCCCCCTCTCTACCTTTGTTTTCTTTGTAATGGAGTTTCCTCAGCACTTTGAGATTCTGTAAAAGTAGCAGACAGTTGCTGTTGGAGCAGTTGCCATGAGTGACAACTGAGAATCCTGTTATTTTTGCTTTCGAGAAGACCAGATGGGGATTATGTAAAGTACAGTTAACCGAAGCCTTCAAAAGACGGGCACATTTGGGTAGCTAATTTTGCAAGTGCTTTCTTGTTGCTGTTTCATTTCCTCCGGCGTTGCAGGAGGTCTGAGGACAAAAGAAGGGGACCCCGTGTGCTTCATCTCGTGTTTGATTGTAGTCCTCTTTAGTCTTTGATAATTTTGATATGGGCAGAGTTGGTCTTTTGAACTTCCATTCATTAACGTCTGCCAGTGCAGACAGTCTTGTGTGGAGTAGCTCTGAGCCAAAATCTCAGCGTTCACCCAGTAGAGAAGCCTGAACTGGATCAGCTTTTGTGAAGCTTGTTTAGATCTTTTCAACATCAGCTGGCTGTTGGCTTCACTGTGTCATTCACGTTCAGGAATTGATTTTCCGGGCCTGATGAACAGTGTTAGTAGTTGGAAAATTATCTGTTATCATTTACTAAATATTATCATTTGATTATCATCACACAGCTTTCCTGAATGCATTTCTCTGGCTGGATCGTTAATAATCATTAGGCTCAGGGAAAGCGACTGCAGCATAAATGCTGATGAGGATTTTCAGTGTTTGTGCTGTAAAATTAGCTGCAGATCAGATGCTATCTTGAACACATTAGAAAAAATCATTCCCTTGCATATTGAATCAGTTTAAGCACCAAAAGGATCACTTTCTGGGTGGGGGATCAAAGCTGCAGAACCAAGGAAACAAAACTGGGAAGAGCGATTATTTTACTGGGAAATTCTCCATTATCAGTAAGGTTGACTAAGTGGCTTTACTAGATCAGGACTGCAATTCCACAGCATTCCAGGAACTCCAAAGGGAAAGAACTGTCTTTATCAGGGTTCTGTCTACTAGCAGCAGTAACCCTGATGAGTTTCTGGGCCTTTTTAATGACTACATTATTTTTACTTAGGGATTTATCGCCCTTGTTTCCTGAGACAATGGATCATGCAAGAGGGGGTTTGTGTGACTCAAGGGTTGGAAGGATGCCCCTTACATATAGAAGAATCGCAGAATCACAGAACATTAGGGATTGGAAGGGACCCCGAAAGATCATCTAGTCCAGTCTCCCCCTGCCAGAGCAGGATCACCTAGACCAAGTCACACAGGAATATTAATTAAACAGAAAACGGAAAGAAAGACCATGTAACAGCAGTGACCAACAAATTATCCTTCCTAGTTTTATACCAATGCATCTACAATTCTTGTAAAATCAGATATTCCACCAAATTATCTTCTGAATGCATTTAATATTTTCTACTTTATATTTTCTTCTAACCACTTGAAGCCAATTTAGGATCCTTTCAGTCTTCAGTGAGTGTTGAAAAGCAGTTCATGATGTTTGTGCTTCACTGTGCAAGTTTTAAAGATCATCAGATCTTTTTTTGCAGTGGCAGATACTGCCTTGGTTGTTTTGTTTATATTCAGCTATGACCAGACGTTGTAGTAGTTTCATTCCTTTTTTAGAAGGGGGGGTGTGTGTGTGCTCTCCTGTTGATCTGTTCTTCCAGTGCTAAATCACAGCTATATCAAATACTGGTTTAGTACTGGTGGCATCACATTTATTGTTCATATTTCGCTCTCTGGTTTATAAGACTAAGGTAAAATGTATCTTTAAATATGTAAATATATTTAATCTTTGTAAATATATTCATATAAATTTAAATCTATGTTTAAAAATACTTGTGATGGGGGAACCTAAGCATTTGGTTTTACTGTAGCAAAGATTCTGGAGCAGTGGTCTGTTAAGTAGATGATTCCCTGTTAATTGCTGCTGAACATCAGGCTGCCCAGGGGGGTTGTGGATTCCCCTTCTCTGGAGATGTTTAAAACCCGCCTGGATGTGTTCCTGTGTGACTTGGCCTAGGTGGTCCTGCTGTGTCAGGGGATTGGACTAGATGATCTTTTGAGGTCCCTTCCAATCCCTAATGTTCTGTGATTCTATGAATACTATCTCTAGTATTGTGCTATCTCTAGTGTACTCTCTCTAGTATCTGTATATTTAATGGCTCTCTAGTTGAGGCATGAATTTATTAGCAGGTTACACATACACACACACACGTACACCCCCTTGATAAAGTGTATTGGATTTTACAGTTCAGTGAGTATCTGGTCCTTATCATTCTTGTGCTTGACTGTAGTTATTGTTAATGGTTATATGAACCACAAAATAGGAAGGATTTATCACCTATCAGCTTACGTTCTGTGCACCCATCTTGGCTTAAATAACGCTGGGATTGACGAGCAGAAGCTGCTAAAGGTTCCGTAGACAAGCTGGGGATATTTTTTCTCTGTGGTTCAGGATTTGTGTTCAGTTTTTAAAGTTTCAGTGTGGCAGGATTTTTGAGTTGGTCTGGCCAAGAAGTAATTTTAAAAAATTACTGGATCAAATAAAAGTAGATGAACCCACCTGGACGTGTTCCTGTGCGACTTGTTCTAGGTGATCCTGCTCTGGCAGGGGGATTGGACTAGATGATCTTTCAAGGTCCTTTCCAATCCCTAATGTTCTGTGCTTCTGTGAATGTGGTTAATACAGAAAGAGGGAGGAATATATTTTTCTGCTGTAACATGATTCTAACAACTTTTTAGCCGAAGGGAAATGTGTGCAGAGATGCTTACCGCAGCTTGAAAATAATTCATGGAGGCAATGTTCTGAATTGAAGAGCACTGCCTTTCATGCTCTGTCAAAAGTGGTGTTGGATGTTATCGGTTTTGAGCTCTGGAAACCAATCCACGGGGTCTATTGTGCTTTGTTTTAGCTCCGACGCGGCTCGCTGTGCACACCTGGGTAACTCCATTAAACTGCAGAACCGTATGGAAAGCAGAGGGTTGCATATTTAACCAGGAATGTAGAAAGAGCATAAAGGAAACCTAACGTGCCGCTCGGAGGGGGCTGATCAGTCTCTGCTGTACTTTCTGTTCTGCAGATTCCCTTGGCAGGGCTGAGCTGGCATTTCACCATATGCAGCCCTTGATTTCCTGCACTTCTTTGTTAGCTTCGTTTGATTTTTTTTGTTTTGTTTTGTTAAACAATCTGCTGTCAGATTCAGAAAAAGAAGCTTTGAAATGGAAGTTGGAAGTAGGTGTGAAAACCTTTCTAATTTTTCTCCCCTGGGTCAACGTGTCACTCGCTTAATAAATTAGACTGGAACGTTCGCGTTTCAGCAAGTGTCACATCCGGTTCTGGAGCCCTTATTACGAGAAGGATGTGGAGATGCTGGAGCCAGTGCAAAAGAGGGCCATGAGGATGATCAGAGGGCTGGAGCACTTCTCCTATGAGGCCAGACTGAGAGAGCTGCGGCTGTTCAGTCTGGAGAAGAGGAGGCTCCCAGGTGACCTTATTGTGACCTTCCAGTATCTGAAGGGGGCCACAAAAAGACTGAGGAGGGACTATTTAGGATGTCAGGCAGGGACAGGACTAGGGGGAATGGAGCAAAGCTGGAGATGGGTAGATTTAGAGTGGGTATGAGGAGGAAGTTCTTCAGTGTGAGAGTGGTGAGAGCCTGGAATGGGTTGCCCAGGAAGGTGGTGGAGGCCCTGTCCTTGGAGGTGTTTAAGGCAGGACTGGATGAGGCTGTGGCCAGACTGGTCTAGGGTGGGGTGTCCCTGCCCATGGTGGGGGCGTTGGAACTAGATGATCCTGTACTTCCTTTACACCCTGAATGACTCTATGACTTGGTCTGGGTGATCCTGCTGTGGCAGGGGGATTGGACTAGATGATCTTTTGAGGTCCCTAATGATTCTATTTTTCTATGACTCTAAAGGTGACTGCCAAAACCACAGGGGATTCTCCATGTCAATGGGAATTCTGTCATTTGGAGAGACCGCTCCCGCCAAAGCTCCTCTGAATGCCAGCCTTGTGGTTCACATGGAGAACCACTGACAGTGTTGTCTTTAGGCATCAGGGAAAGCGAGCGTTGTAAAGGTTCACTTGAGGTTTCATTCTTGTACACCTCCTAAAATTCATAGTGTGGAGCTGGGTGCTTCATGCCTACTGGATTTTCTCTGTTGAAGAGATGACTTAACCTGTCCACTGAGCGAGAAATTGCAGATTATGAGACTAATAAAGATAATACCCTTAGAAAAATTGCATTTGGATGGCTAGGCAGCTCCTTTCATTTCTCTTCCATTTTAAGGAAAGGAGGTAGAAGATTTTCCTGGGGTTTTTTTTGATGGCTCCAAATCCATTTGTAAATTAACGTGTTGTTCCAGTGACCTTTTGCCTTAAGACTGTTTTGGCACCTCTCTCTTCCAAATGTCAGAGCGCATTTCACACAGTCATCATTCATACCCAGCTGCGGAGGGAAAAAGCTGCCAGTCTGTGTGTACAGAGCAATCAGTTCTAAAACAAATACAGGAGCTCTGCTACCTTTCAGCTGCACGGGGAAACACCTTCACGTCGTACACAGCATCATGCGGAGGGACTGTCTGCAATCCAGTGGGAACAATCCCAGCGTCATTCATTGAATTATGAGGCAATGAAAAGCGTTTAACTAAGTAGTCAACAAAAACTGGGCTTTCAATGCACATTTGTCCTCCATACACAAGACCACCAAATCTATCAGCATAACTGAGAGGGGTTTTGAGGTGGGTGAAGAAGCCTCGTGGGTCTTTTGGGTTTGGTTGTTTTCTCTTTTATTTCCTTCTGCTGCGGCGTGATGTGTCTCTTGAGCAGGATGGAGGCAGAGTCATCCTCCTGCAAAAGGATGCCAGGGACATTTGTTTTCAGGGAGTCTGATCTTAGCACTTTGGTGCTGATATAGGCTGCAGCATCTGTCTGGGGGAAAAACAGCCAAGGAAAAGTAGGAGGATGAATCCATCATCTGTATACTTCCTTCCAAAGTATTTGTATGTTCGTTCTGGGACACTTCAGTGAAAAGTAAGTGATTTGAACTCCAGCACAGTCATTCAGGAGCAGAGATCATAGAATCATAGAGTCATTAGGGATTGGAAGGGACTTCGAAAGATCATCTAGTCCAATCCCCCTGACACAGCAGGATCACACAGACCCAGTTGCACAGGAACACATCCAGGCAGGTCTTAAACATCTTCAGTGAAAGAGACTCCACAATCCCCCTGGGCAGCCTGTTCCAGTGCTCTGTCACCCTCACTGGGAAGAGGTTCCTTCTGATATTTATATGGAACCTCCTATGTTCATGCTCACACCCATGCCCCTTGTCCTATCACTAGATGACACTGAGAAGAGCCTGGCTCCATCCTCCTGACACCCACCCCTCGCATATTTATAGATATTAATGAGGTCACCACTCAGTCTCCTCTTCTCCAAGCTACAGAGACCCAGGTTTTGGATGCTGATCAGTTTTGAGCAGTCGTATGGCCATGCCGATGACATTTGTCTCATTTTCCTAATGGTCTCCCTTAGCTGCTTTGTGCCTTCTGAATGAGCATTCCAGCAGCCTTTCAGGGCTCTTAGTTGCTCATAACTTTGAAAGTATGAGGTTCCTAAAAATATTTTAAAAGGAAAGGGTTCTGATTCTTCATCTCAGTGTAGCCTGGCAGATATTTGAGTGGGTCTGACATAGTTTACACTGGGCTGAGGAGGAACAGCATCTCACTCACTTTCTTCTCGCCAGCCGTAGCTATAAAGTGTGACTGTTGGTTGATAAAACAGCTCAGAGCTGTGTCCATTCTAAATTCTACCAGCTTGCTGCCTGAGGCTTTAGCTGAATTCTTTATTTCTCTTGGATATTAAAGCAGTAGCTGTCATCATCAGAGCTTCTGTGTAATTTGCTCCAGATAAGAATAGCCCGTTGGACACAGACTTCACTCAGGTTCCCACGTTCCTATTAGCGTAATGATGCAGGGATAAGCCACCAAGTTGAAGTAAGTCTGCAGGTAAAAAGATATAAAATTATTTGTGACCTGAGTAGTTATCGTGCTTGTGCACAGGTAGGAACTGAGAAAACAAGAGCTTTCTGCGTGCTGTGGGTGAAGCCTGCTAGGCAGTAAAGCACGACCCGTTTGCTCACTCCTCCTCAGTGGGATGGAGGACAGAATGGGAAGGGTAGAAGTGAGAACTCTTGTGGGTTGTTGATGCGGTGGAGCCTTGATTCCAACATGAAAACATTTGTTTGGAGAAATTTAGGTGGGCTGGGAGGCACACAAAGGCTTTTTTGTGTGCTGTGGAGATGCGTGTCTTTGCATCTCTGTGTATTGGGAGTGTATTTAGGGAAAGGACAAGTAACTCCAAGATGTGAGAGAGGAAAGAGGAAGCGAACTGGGAAATTTCCATATGCTCCAGCCCTTACAGCTTTATCAGCGAGCAGATGCTGTTCCCTCGTCCAACTCATTATTAACAAAAAAGTCAAACTTCTTCTTGGGAAAAAGTTTTCAGCTCTTGATAGCCTCGAAAATTCAAATGAACATAAGCAAAACAAGCAGACTCAGAAGAAAGAGGAGGTTGGGCATCCACTGACACAGCCGGGGGGTGGGTGGATGCGTGGGAGGGCACACACCAGAGTCCCTTCAAATCTATATTAAAAATACAGCAGGGTTTTTGCAAGCAGCAATTTTTTATTATAAAAATTTGTCAGTTCAGCTTCCAAGAGTCTTGTAAACCTACCTCTTCAAGTGTGACTACTTTTAGCCAGAAAAAAGACAAGTAGGCTCCCCAGAGTTCTGTGAAACTTGATTTTCAATCCTTGGTCAGATGAATTTCCTTTGCAGCTGCGGATGAAAGAGCTCAGAGACAACAGAGAAAGATGCAGGTGACCCCGATGCTGTGGTTTGTGCTTGTAGCGCTGGTGGATGCAATCTCTCCTGGTCCAGAACTGTTATAAACGGAGGAAGCTGTTGCTTTCATAACTAAAGCTCCTGTCTTACATCTCAGGCACTGTAACACTTGAAGCCATTTAAATCATAGAATTGGTTTGGCAACTTAATTTGATGAGGCTTCTGTACGAGCCCTGCAGTTGCCGGGGTCAAACCTAGTAAAGACTAGAATGTCACATTCTAAGGTTTCATTTTTCATGTATTTTCTTCTTCAGTAAGTCTTACTGCGTGGTTAATTCGCTCTCTGGGATGGATAAAATAGAACTAATATGAAATTCAAATGAATTCTTCTGCGGGCAGCCTGTTTGTTAGCAGCAATAATGAAATGTAATGGTTAGTGGATAGTGAAAAAGATGGAAGTGTCTTCCTCAGTCATTCACAACTTTGATCACAGAATCCCTCTGGCAGGAAAAGACCCCTGGGATCATCAAGTCCAACCATCTACCCGACCTTACAAGTTCCCCCAAAAACCAGATCCCTCAGCACCTCATCCAAACAATCCACGAATGGCAACTCAACCACCTCCCTGGGAAGCCCATTCCAGTTCTTGACCAAACATATATTTCACAGAACATTAGGGACTGGATGGGGCCTCGAAAGATCATCCAGTCCAATCCCCCTGCCAGAGCTGGACCACCTAGACCAAGTCGCACAGGAACGTATATTGAAGCACTTAATAGAAATATCCAGAAGAATCAGTAACCTAGAACTTCCACGTGTATGGACATGGTTTGTTTGATACGTTAGTCGCGTTTCAGTCGTTAAAAGGGATCTGTTTTAATGTAAAATATTTTAAATTTTAAAAAACTGAACCCTTCTAATTCTCAATCTCTAGGCTTTAAATGAAACTAGAAATTAGCATGGGGAAGAGCAGATATAATCTTCTCTGCTGGGATGCCCAAGCCGTGGGCAAAATCCCTGCCCAGGCCAGCCAGCGCAAGAGGTTGATCCTTCCTCGGGAAGTCGAGAGGGATTTTAGAAGGTTATTTGCTTCCACCTACTGACCGTTGTCGATACTACAGACGGAACCAACTGGGAAACTGCTCCCCGGTCACAGCCTTCCTCCTCCTCGTCGTGGCCATGGGAGCAGCGTGTGCATAGGAAACCTGTTTGCTTTTTACGTTTGTTAAAAACCATTTCTATAGATATAATTCTATATCTCGACATACAAATATATTAATAATAAATATATGCATTAATATAAAACTTTATCCATATTTCATATATTTTGTAGTAATATATACACATATTAATATACTAATTTATGCATTTTTATATATTGTTAATAGATATATACTCATGTTAATATATTAAAATATATAAATGCTCATTATGATCCAGGTTATTGCCTGAGAAGCTTTCTAGGGCAAACCTAGAGTTCCTAGGTTTCTCAAAAAGTATTCAGGCAATGTTTTAAACGTAGTATTTGAAATAGCAGAAACAACAAAACAGGTTTAGGGTTTGTTCTTTTTTTTTTTTTTTTTTTTTTTCCTTTACCTTTTTG
>VXBP01008811.1:1390785-1512256 GCA_013400115.1 Rhinopomastus cyanomelas
TTTTTGTCTTTCCTTGACCTTTGTGCAGAAATCCACATTCTCTACTCTTGAAGACTTACAACTGTTTTTTTCACCCAAATCAGACTTTATATCATTTCAGAGACAACCCAGTGCCCTCCTTGCTTGGAATAGTGACTGTAAATCTGTAGTCTTCACTGCTAATGTTGCAGTGCTTAGTTTTTAAGATTCATTCTCCATCTCTTTAGATAGAAAAACCAAGCAGTAGGAGACAAAATGACTGTCTAATGTTCAGGGTTAGGTAAAACCCAGGATAGAAATGATGCCTTTTGCTTTTCTGGCTGTATCTTTTCCTTCTGGTTGGCATCAGGTATCTTCCAGGCACGTAGGCTCTTGAGTTCCTCATTGCAGCATCAGGTCTCGCCTGGGTTGGCCTCAGCTGTTCCCAGCTGGGCTGCTGTTGAATCCCCAGTTTTTGTTTTACTGGTGGTGACATAAACTGTGATGGGAGGGAGAAGGTTCTTTGTTTTATCCAGGTGAAATGGCATTTTTGTTTCATGCTGAGTGATGAATCTCATGAACTTAGGCTTCCTAGAAATAGCTTTTGAAGGGAAATGACTGCGGCAATGTAGTAAACTCAAATATTCTGGAGACAGTGGAAGGAATCAGGGTCCTGTTGGATTGTGAACGAGGTTTATTCATCACAGCAGGAGTTTGTAACAGCTGTAACTGGGATCTGGCAGGAGCTACTTCATTCTGCTTTCAGGTTAGGTCAGTACGTGAAACAGAGCCAGCCTTGTCCCTATGAACATGCTAATGGGACAGAGCCACCCTATGCTCTGAAGAGATGGTTCATCATTGATTAACCAGGAAATGTGTTCAAGAAGATTCTGTTACCCTCAAGAGACGACTCACTTCACAGCTAGCAGGTGAAGAGCTCTGGGGCTGATGAAGCTTGAATTCACGGCTCTTAAGCAGCAAGCTCTGAGCTAGTCACCACAAGCACCTGTGGTGAGATCTGCAGAAGGTAGATCTCAGTAGGTCAGCCTGTAGGCAGCGATGGTGTTGCCTTCCCACCCAAAGGGAGAAGAGCTGTGGTGAGAGACTCTCTGGCTGCTGCTAGTAAGTTGCACTTGAAATGAATTTTTAAGCGTTAACCTCCACAAAGTACAGTCTGGTTCATCAGTCTGGTTCACCAGTCTGGTTCACCAAGGAGTGTAATTTTTAGTATAAAGAGTGTTTGAGGTGCTGATTTGTACATAGAACAGGCTAGAAGATTTTTTTATTTTTAACTATGCTGCTTAAAAAAGGAGAGAGAGACCTTGATCTGCATAAAGAAAACAGCTTTAATGTATCCTGCTGTGAAAGGAGATTGTTCAGGAGAGCTCAGTTCATCTTAGCTGGCTGGAGATGTTTAAAACCCACCTGGATGTGTTCCTGTGTGACTTGGTCTAGGTGATCCTGCTCTGGCAGGGGGATTGGACTAGATGATCTTTCGAGGTCCCTTCCAATCCCTAATGATTCCATGAGTCTATGATTGAATGATTTACTATATTTAATGTTTTCTGTGTGTATGGGTTAGGAAGATGTCTTTGGCATTGAAATAATTTTCATTGGAGATCTGAGACAAAACCTTCAGGTGTTTGTGCTGAGTAGTGAGGAAATCAGCTCAGCTTTTCCAGGGCTTGCTGCTTAAGAGCAGTGAATTCAAAATTCATCAGCCCCAGCACTGTTCATGTGCTGGCTGTGAACTGAGTCACATCTTGAGGGTAACAGAATCTTCTTGAAGATGATGAAAAAACATTCTAATATTTGTTTTCATTTTTAATAGGAGCTGCTGTTAGCTACCAGCCTTGAATCTGTAGCTTGGAATTTACCTAACAAGTAACTTTAGCCTGTAGTTTAAAACCTCTTGAGCGCAGTTCTAGCTTCAGTGAGAATTTAGGGGAGGACTTACTTTAAAAAGAAAAGAAGACTTTTTTTTCCAGGTAGAGATCTGAAATTGCAGTATGTGAGCAAAACTGGCTTCCAAGAGCACCCACCCTAGAAATGTGAAGCTGAAAATAAAGGAGAAGCTTAATAGGTCACTTGTCTGCAGCTGAATGACTTGAGCTGTGTTTGCCTTGATCCTTTTCTGATAGTGACATGTTGTAGGAAGGGGTGTCTTGAAGAAATAAATGCCTTTCAGACCATTAGTTTTGTCGTAATAATAACCTCTGCAGGTCTTCAGGTCTGCTGTCAAAAAATTCAAGGGTCGATGAGAATCAAACCTCCCCAGAAATGAAAGGAACATGTGGTGGGTGTCATTAGATTTTTACATCATTTGTTTGACTCGTGAAGAAAACAACTTCAAGCTATGTGTCTCTATACATGTCTCTCTTTATATATATAGACTCATAATAAATAGATGCTTGCTTATTCTTGCAAGTTGCAGTGAGAGTCAGACATGAGTATCAGGTCACACAGAATCACATTACATTAGGGATTGGAAGGGGCCTCGAAAGATCATCCAGTCCAATCCCCCCACCACAGCCAGATCATCTAGACCAAGTCACACAGGAACACATCCAGGTGGGTTTTAAACGTCTCCAGCTAAGGAGACTCCACAACCCCCCTGGGCAGCCTGTTCCAGTGCTCTGTCACCCTCACTGGGGAGAAGTTCCTTCTTACATTCATATGGAACCTCCTACGTTCCAGCTGACATCCATTGCCCCATGTCCTATCACAGAACATTAGGGATTGGAAGGGACCTCGAAAGATCATCTAGTCCAATCTATCACTAGATGACAGTGATTATATTTTCATCAAGATGCGAGTAGAAAAAGCAAACTTACCGTAGAGCAGACATCATATTTTTTTCCCTAGGGAGCTGCTACACTGGGTTTAGTTCTTTGTGCTGATTCAGTCCTGTCTGCAGGTTTATGCTGGTAATAAAGTTTAGTAAGCCTTGCTTAAGCTCATAATGCTAAACAGGGTACGTTGAAGCGTGCTTGATATGCAGTCAGCCCTCAGGAAAATGTAATGGGTAAAGAAAACCTGCTTTTCAGACTTTTCTGCTCCTTTCTTCACCCTGAGTTATCCCCTCAGCCCTGCTCGGTGTGTTTGTGACACTCCTCTCTGTTTGTGTTTCCAGGACACTAAAGCAGAGTGCGGTTCCTGCATAGAAACTGAGGACAGAAAAGTAAGTGGCTTCTTTCGCTGTGGTTTGTCAAGCGATTCCGGTCTGTTTGGGGCTTTTTGTTTGGTTGATTGTTTTTAGTTAAACCACCTGAAATTATTTCATGGTGCTTCATGTCTGTGTTTTGCAAAGTTTTCTAACAAGAACTTTTCTGTTGTATGTTAACTGTAGTGGGGACAGACTAGTCTCTTGCTCTATTGAATATACTTGTTAGAGATCTGAACGATGGCTCATCAGAAGGGAGTCAGAATCTGTAGTTCATCAGACTGTGATCAGTTTAAAAGACAATTGTGCTTCCTTTTCTTAATTTCTGTTCTTAACTGAATTACTTTGTCATGTCACTCGTGGTGATGTTGGCATCCCATGCTAGATGTTTGGAAAGCAGCGAGACAAGGGTAGTTTTTCCTTGCATTATAGGCGGTATCTTTGAGATTGAGGGGGGTGAGGTTCTTTCTAATGGCTTGGGGTTTTATAACAAACAGTTTTTCCTATGGCCAGTGTTATTTTACATGAGCAAGTATAAAACATGTTTTTGGCTGTGTCCTTCCCCGTGCTTGTTTTTTCAACGTGTGTTTGGATGCCCTCGCATTGCCAGAAGGAATCCTTCAATTCATGTGCTGTCCATTTCCACTGTAAAATGAGCAATGCACACGCCTCAACAACATCTTGCTCTCAGTTTCTCTTTTGAAACAGTAGGTTTGATACCAATTTAGTTTAACTCTCTAGTAATGTGTGGTACCGATGTTGTGTTACCCAAGTTCCCAAGTTTTTGCAGTTGCTCTTATTTTGCTTCCTTTGCCTACTGCAATTTCCCTTGAGCACTCAGTAGCTCCTGATCTGTTTTAAAAACTAGCTGCTGAGCTCTTTGCTAGAGAAATTAGGGTTTATGGAACCAAAAGCACTTCCGTTGCTCGTGGGAATCAGATTTCATAAAACACTATCACACAAGTCTGATATAAAACGCTGTTGGAGTGCAGGATTTGATTTGTTGAGATGCATGATAAAGCTTCTCCTCATAACTCAGTGGTTTTGATCATTTTCAGGAATGAAGTGGGGAAATTATTTTGAGCTACCTAGAAATGTATTAAGATACTATCAGGATGTGTATTAAGATACTATCAGGATGTGTATTAAGATACTGTTAGGATGTGTTCCTGTGCGACTTGGTCTAGGTGATCCTGCTGTGTGGGGGGATTGGACTGGATGATCTCTCGAGGTCCCTTCCAATCCCTAATGTTCTGTGATACTAAGCTGGGATTGTAACTAGAGGAGAGAGTGTGCTGTATCTTAGAGACTAAGCAGCTCTCGGTGCTCCCTGATTGTTGAAATCCTCCACCTTACTACAGCTTGAATTTCTTGCATTTACATTAATTCAGCCCTGAATATTTTCCTGGGACGTGCATCACTACACTAGAACTAGCTTTTCGTATGACAATTACAAGGGCGTGAAGCAAATATAAGCAGAGGTTTCTTTGAACTCATAAACCTTTTAATTGTTATTGCAAGCCTCAAAAATACTGTTATTTAATGTTGAATGAATTTCTATTATTAGGGTCTCTTTTGTGATCTCCCTTCAGTATGGGTTGAAGGCAAGAGGTTTGCCAGGTTTTGTGTCATGGTTTGGGGTTTGACTTGCTGAAGGTACAGGCGTTACCCCTTAACAGTGACAGTTTGTTGAGTGCTGTAGCTTTCCAACACAGAAACTGGGATTAAAGTGAAGAATTGTCTGGCAGCCTCCTACATTTATCTCCTTCATTTAGTTAATTTGTCGAAGTGTTTTTGAAAGAACAGAAATGCAGTAAATACCTGATGTTGTTACACAATTTATTTAATCTTTCATCTCCGTTTGGTCCCAAAATTGAAGCTTCTGCTGAGTTTTAAGTGACCAGATTCACACTACAGACCCAGGGTATTGATTGCCAATGACCTCATCGTCAACTAGAGACATCAGTCCTGGGTGATAAGAATGGATTGTTTCATGCTTATCAAAAGCATAAATTAGCCACTTAGTCTCAGCCCGCCTGGATGGGTTCCTGTGCCACTTGGTCTAGGTGGTCCTACTGTGTCAGGGGGATTGGACTGGATGATCTTTTGAGGTCTCTTCCAATCCCTAATGTTCTGTGTGATTCACAGAACATAAAACAGTAAATAAATGTTTTTATTTCATCTAGGTTGAAAGCAAGACAAACTACTGCAATTAGGACATGGATCATTAGTATCTAATAATTTGCCCTTCTGTAATGAAATATATTACTAATGAACTATATAATTAGTAATTAATGGGAAATTTTCCCAGCTAACAGCAAAGTATAAACCTGCAAGGTGCCTTTTCTTGCAGTTTTCCTTCCTGAAGTTTCTTTGTCTGTGGCTTCCAAAGTACAGATTTATCTAACTGTGGCTAAAGCACTGCCTGAAGGCAACCCTAAACCTGCAATTATTAGCTTGGAATCTGTTATTATATAAATAGCAAAATATCATGTCATTACCCTGAGCACTTCATCACTCTTACCTGTCTCCTCTTCCACTGAAGCTGGACTAAGATTCTACACTTGTGCAAGGAATTATTCTGTAATTATTGTTGTTTTTTTGGTTCAATAATGCATTGATTTCCTCTAGTCACGTTGTGTTTTTGATTCTGAGTCATAATTTCAAAGCCTGTGATGTTATTCAGCATCAGGCTTTGCTTTTCAGAGGGTGATGACAGTTCACAGAATCACAGAACTTTAGGGATTGGAAGGGACCTCATAAGATTGTCTAGTCCAGTCTCCCTGGCACAGCAGGATCACACAGACCCAGTTGCACAGGAACACATATAGGCAGGTTTTAAACATCTCCAGAGAAGGAGACTCCACAAACCCCCTGGGCAGCCCCTTCCAGGGCTCTGTCACCCTCACTGGGAAGAAGGTCCTTCTGATATTTAGGTGGAACCTCCTATGTTCCAGCTCCCACCCACTGCCTGTTGTCCTATCACTAGATGACATTGAGCAGAGCCTGGCTCCACCCTCCTGACACCCACCCTTTACATATTTATAGACACTAATGACAGTTGTTTGGGTTTTATTCTTGTACCCATGTTTTCCAATATAACTCTGTGTGTTGGGGGCAAATGATGTGTTTGTGGCTGAAGGGAACTGATGAGGAGATTTGCCATTTTGCTGAGAGGGAGACCATGAGGATTCCTTTACAATCTTCTTTTCCATTTGATGCAGAGAAACTTTAGTCTCAGTCTCCACTCTATCAAGACTGCTGGCAGGGAAAAGTCGTTCTTTGGTTTCATTTCTGTTATTTCATTACCTGCCATTATCTGACAAAGCTACCCCTAGCAAATCTTCATTGATTCATTCTTGATTCAGATCTTTATTTGGTCTGAACAATTTCATATTTTGAAGTGTTTAGGTGACACTTGTGTAGGACAGGAATCCACAGGAAAATGCCCTGAGTCTCCAACTGAAGGAAAGTCATAGAATCACAGAACATCAGGGATTGGAAGGGACCGCGAAAGATCATCTAGTCCAATCCCCCTGCCAGAGCAGGATCACCTAGACCAAGTCACACAGGCTAGAAAGTCCTTCTTGGTCTTTGAGCTCTGAACAGAAGAAAAGAAAACGCTTTGGTTTCCTCTGCAGTTGTGTTTGTTGTATCATTAAATTAATTCAAGGCAAGACCCTGATAGGGGTTATCATCTTCCCTTGTTGTTTATTTCTGGAAGAAATGGAAAACCAAGGCACTGAAAACTTGCAGTGACCTTTCTGTGCTACTGTACCAGGAAAGTTTTATTCCTCAGCTTTGGCTTCCCCATTCTGTTTTATTTCAGCTCCCTCTTTTCAGTAATAGACTCCCTGGTGCAGTAATGTGCAGTGACATTCTGCTCAGCATTCCTGGCAGGCAGCATAACCTGACCGTTAACTAGCCACCGAGTGTTATTAGCTTGGTGGCTCAAGGTCACTCAGGATACCTCACTGCATTTCCCTTTCTGGAGAGGAGAAAGTAGCTGGTGGAGAGAACATTTTTGTGATGCGTCTTGAGTTTGAAAATGACTTGTGAGCGCGGAGTGCAGCGGCTTTATGGGCGCAGTAGACTTTATGGGTCTGCATTAGGCCAATAACACGATAGGTCAGTAAGTTAGGAAATTTCCCTGCAGTGACATAATGGTTCATGGCTCCCTGTTACCTTCTGTGGGACGTGCTGTGGGCAGCAATGCCCTTCGTTCTCCATGGCTGCCGTGGAAAAGATGTCATCATTTATTTTTTCTAAAACCTGCAGTCAGAGGATCCCAAAGCACTTTACAAACAAATTAAAAACACCTGTGAGGAAAGTACTTGCATTTATGGTGCTCAAGTTGCATTTGGGGACCTAGAAGTGTGAAGGGGAGATGTAGACAAGGTTACACCAAGAGCTGGAAACAAAGGAACGGCACTGCAAATACATTTTGCTTTACCTGTTCTGTGGCTTCTTGTGATCATAGTTTTTAATTCATAATGTTTATCTGAAAATGTTTCCCTTTTAAGTTTAAGGTGCAAAGTTGTCTTTTATTACTGGAAAGACAATGTACCCTGTTTCACAGAATGTTACAGGTTGAAGGGACCTCGAAACATCATCCAAGTCCAACCCCCCGATGATGGAGCAGGGTAAGCCTACAGTACTGTCTCAAGACGTGCTGTCCTACATGGGGCTCAAACCCATGACCCCAAGAATTCAGAGTCCCATGCACTACCAACTGAGCCAGCCAGGTTCTTTAATGTTGTTCTTCAGGTTAGTGTGAGGGTATCAAATAGTCAAGGATTAAGAAGGATCATGAAGAGACTGCCTGGCGTCCGAGATGTGGATGTACTTGCATACTGTTTCCTTTCATTGTAATCCCTTTACAGTGGAACAGGCTGTCCAGGAAGGCTCTGGCTGCTCCATCCCTGGAAGTGTCCAAGGCCAAGTTGGATGGAGCTCTGGGCAACCCGCTCTGGTGAGAGGTGTTGCTGTCCGTGGCAGGGGCTTGGGACTGGGTGATGTCTGAGATCCCTTCCAACCAAAACCCATTCAGTGATTCTTTTTGTGCTGCTTAGGAGCAGTGAGTACGAGCAAGTGTCAGCTTTATTCCTTTGTGAAGGCATCATGCAATCTGCATAATTTTGTAGAATTTTGAGATTATTTTTCCTTCCTGTTAAATTATGTTTTTTTTAATGAGGCAAGTTCACTGAATCTAGTGAATTGTTAAGAAAAAGTATAGGTTGTGGTTGGCTATAGATTCAGAGTAATCTAAGGAAGCTTTGAACATTAATCACAGAATCATTAGGGATTGGAAAGGACCTTGAAAGATCCTCTAGTCCAATCCCCCTGCCACAGCAGGATCACCCAGACCAAGTCACACAGGAACTAATGATCCTTAATGAACATTAATGAATGAAAGAATAATTCCCATTGTGCCAATAGTGAGGTGGGCTATTGAGTGACTGTATGCCAGGACCAAACAGACTATGGAGTATTTGCCACAGAGTGCAGAACCAAGAGGGAGTAACTCAGAAGTGGGGATAACAAGCTGTTCCAAGAATAGCATCCACCTGTCACAATACTCCAGGGCATTGCACTGACAGCTCATGTAAGTCAGATTTACATCATGCGTCTCGAGTCTTCCTCAGTGCAGAGCTGGAAGTTTTCAGAACTTCCACAAAAGGGTAAAACTATCTAATGGGGCTGTGGGGGAGTGTTGTTTGCTTGTTTATTATCAGAAAAGTTACTTGAAATCCGTGAGTGACTCTTCCACAGTTTTAAATGAAGACCTTTTGCGCCTCCAATGTCCTAAAAAAAGCAGAATCATAGAAACATTACGGTTGGGTGGAGACCTCTGAGGTCGTCGAGTCCGAATCAGACCCATAGCTGAAGTTGTTTAGGTGTCTTTTATTGTTATTCATTTTCCTTTTGGGGTAATTTTTAAAACTCAAGAGTATTTCTATTTTCCTTTGAGTTTATGGCCTTTTCAAGCAGAAGCACTGCTTGGGGAGAAATAAGTTCTAGGGCACATGTTGGCTCCCTGAGAGCCAGCATTACTCAGCCTAATAAATATTGGCAGCTCTAATGTGAGGAAAAGCTCAGAAACCCAGCCCACTTCCTGGCAGGTAGCTCGGCAGAGTGTCCCTGGAAAGTTTCATTGGACTTGAGTGATCATAATGTCAGTCCTACTACTGCTCTGGTGTTCTTTCTGTTGCTGACGTGCAATTACGGACCTTCACAACCGAAGTGATGACAATTGCTCTGCTCTGCCTGTCGGGGGTGTGTGTGTGTGTCTGTCTTTCCCCGAATGCAACTCTATCCAGCAATCTGTAATTTGATAAAGTGGAATTGAAATGACAGGCGCGACAGAAGTGCCAAAACAATAATTTGACCTCCCACTGAAATGTCAGCGTGTTGAGCTGCGTGACTTCTACACGTGCTGAATGCGCAGGAGGGATGTGGAGACTGGATTTAGGCTGCTGTTGTACCTCTTCAGGCAGACTGCTAGGGAGAGGTATCACTGCAGCGTGTCTTTCTGCCAGTCTTCCATCCTTGGCACTTTCTCTGATTGCTGTTGAGTTTAAATTAGCTCCACTTTCTTGGGAGACTTTTTCCCCCCATATTTTCATTTTGAAGGAACTTGAGTAAATCTTTAATTTATAATTCTGTGGCTCAGTTGTAAATTGGTTCTTGAATCACAGAATCACTCTGGCTGGAAAAGACCCCTGGGATCATCGAGCCAAACCATCTACCTTACAAGTTCACCCCTAAACCAGATCCCTCAACACCTCATCCAAACAATCTTTAAACACATCCAGGGATGGTGACTGAACCACCCCCCTGGGCAGTGCAAGCAGGGCTCACACAGGGACCTTTGCTGTGGCCACAGTGGGTTCCAGATCAGCTGCAACCTGTTGTGACCAGCCAGTGCCTGGGCAGTGGAGAAGATGGAGTGAACGTTACAGGAACATTTCTGTACCTACATTTCATACAAATTAACTATAAATTCAGTGCTAAATATCAATTTACAAAGTCTGCTTGAAGGCCAAAGGTGTCGTTGGTGGTTTCTTTCCAACACGTACGTGTACTTCTGGGAGAAGGCAAAGAGGAAGGGAAAAGTGTGTGTGGAATCTGGAATCCCTCTTGCCTCAGATTTTTAGAGACTTAGTTACCCTGAGGTTTAAGGTGCCGGTCGTTCAACTGAAATTACTGCCTTCATTAATTCTTGTTCCAACTGTTCTTTTTGTGTCTGGGAAAAAGTAGACTCAGTTCATTAGGCGAGGTGAAATCTGGCCGTGATGACAATAAATGGAGTAGGTCACTGTTTGCTGGGAGATGGAGCAGAAATACACAACAGAGTGACTCCTAGGAGAATTTTTTATAATGAGGCCACTGTGGGAAGCCACTTAGAGCACTCTGCACCCGGAGAACCCGAGAGTGTATCCAGCCGATGAGAGTATTTATTCTTGCATAAAGCTCCCAGCTGGCCACGTTTGGAAAACACATCCTTTTCTTACCACTGTTCTGCATCAGGCTTTTTATTAGACAAGTAATATTCCAGATGTTGTTTCATTAATTCTCATTATTTCCCATTAATTGCCTGTTCCCAAGTTTTAGGCAATGAATTCTGCTTTTCTGTCTTTACAGTGCAGGGCAGCGTTTCAGGTAGGAAGTGATCCACAGGTTGCACATTAGCTGGTCCTGCTCTGGCAGGGGGATTGGATTAGATGATTTTTCGAGGTCCCTTCCAATCCCTAATGATTCTATGATTCAAATTACCACCACAGCATGAACACTTGCTAATATGTCTCTTTAAGGAACCATCAAATAACTATTGTTTTCCTTGACACTTTGGTATAATAAACGTGCAAAGATGTTGATCCACAGGCTGCAGCTGCTTTCTCTTCATTTAGTCAGGATTATGGCTACATCGTCCAGTTTGCATTTTACCAAAACTGATGTGTGTGAGGTTTAGGAACTGAAACGTTGAGCTTCATGTAGGCCAGTGCTCTACTAGTCTAGATCATAAAATGGAGAGAGGTAAATGAAATTTCACGTGTATTAACAACTGTATCTCCATGGAAAGTTTAAGTTTTAATACTGAAGATGGAAACTCTTTTAAGAATGGAATTGCACGTTGTATTTTTTCTTATAATTGATAATCTGTTACTTATAACCAGTATCAAAAGGTTTGTGATGGAAATATTTAGGAACAGACATTCAAGTGGATGCTTTTCTCTTGCTACTCCATGTTATCAGTGTGGTTATGGACAAGAAAACAAGTAACCTATTGGTTCTGTTGACCTCCACTGTTGATGCCCAGCTGTTGCATTGGATTTAAAACCCATCTGGATATGTTCCTGTGCGACTGGGTCTAGGTGATCCTGCTGTGGCGGGGGGGGTTGGACTAGATGATCTTTCTTGGTCCCTTCCAGTCCCTAATGATTCTATAATTCTATTATTTAGCTGGACATGGGGAGTCTTTTCAGGAACTGAGACCGTCTGGAAACAGTGATCTAAACCCCCAGTATGCTTAGCAGCATGGCCACAGCAAGGAAGAAGGGTTTGAATGTAAAACCCAAGGTCTTCATAAACTGACTAAGGCCAGCAGCTAAATACCTGCAGAGCTGCTTCCTCACTCCCAACTACCCAATGGGATTGACAAGGGAATAGGGAAAACAAAAGTAAGAAAACCTCTGGGTTGAGATAAAGATGGTTTATTAAGTGAAGAGCAAAACCTCAACAAAAGCAAACTCGTAAGTGATGCAGAGGAAGGCACTCACTGCCTCTCATAAGCAGAGTCATGCCCTGAAGGTCTCAGAAATAGCCTCCTCAGAAGAAGCAAAACTCCCCTCCCAATCACCACCACGCCCTGCCTTCTTCCACTCCCCTTCTTTCACTGCTGAGCCTGATGCTCCATAGTCTGGGATGCTCCTCTGGCCAGTCTGGACCAGTTCCCTCCCCATTTCTTTCCTGTCACTAGCCTGCCTCTGGCTTTGTGTAGGGGGATCACAGTCTTGGTGCTGTGAGAGCAATTTAGCACAAGCGGAGTGTCAGTGAGTTATCAACACTGATGTAGAAAAGTCTGTTGGGAAGGCTGAAGTTGCTGAACCCTTACAAAACCGAGTTGCAGCATCAGAACTGGGTTGCTACAGCTAGGACTGTGCTTTCCTTTCACCTGCTTCAGAGCCAGCAGTGTTTTGTTTGTGCATGGACTATTTATTTATTTAAGGTCAAAAAGAGTCCATAACTCTTGAACTGTTTCCCTTCACTGCCACTGCTTCAGCACTTCCTGGCGAAGCAGAAGATGAGTTCATGGGCTGTTAATAAACAGGGAAAGCCTTAAGCTGTTTGTGTTGAGCTGAGACTTGTGCAGTCGTCTTGGTGTAAGGCGGTGGGATGCCTCGTCTAGGAGCACACGCCTGGCGAGATTGTCAGGAGCAGACTGTTTCCAGCATGTTTGGGGGGAAAGGACTCAGTCAGACCACGGTTTTGCTTGCAAAATTAGCACCTGGGATGGAGTATCCAGGATGGAGCCCAACCTGGCTAATGGGACGGCTGTGATCAGATCATGAAAGGGTAAGCAGACCTTTGGAAGTTCTTTTGTATCCCTGCTGCCCCTGTTACTCTGCCAGAACCTTGAGCACAAGGTCCGTATAATGCAGTTCAGCTCTCACTGATTCTAGTTTGTCTTTCTGTGCTGTATTGGATCTCTTTCCAGGTAAATCTTTCCTCTGAGTAACAGGTCGCTTTTTACAGCTGCCTGGATGTCTGGTGCTGGGCACTTTAACCAAAACTTCCTCATTCACCTCTTAGAATCATAGAATCATTAGGGATTGGAAGGGACCTCAAAAGATCATCTAGTCCAATCCCCCTGGCTCTTGAAAGAACTGACTTCTTACAGGGAGGCAGAAAGTCTTTTCTTATGATGGAGCTGCCTATTACAAGAGGACATAGGCTTAAATATCTTAAATATCCATCCATATGTTGAAATCTGAATGTCTGTGAAATCTGAGTATTTCTGTTCTCTGTGAAACACTCTTGGTGACTCTTACATGAGGAGAGAGGAAGGGTTAATGGATTGACGCTTTTTCTGTGGTTTTGTTGTCACTAGCCTGGATCTCTTAGTTTGGTGATACAGAAATCTTTCTGATTCAAATCTGATGGTGATACAGAAAACTTTCTGATTCAAGTCTAAACCATCTGCTGTCCAGATCTGATTTACGTGATCACAGAAGTTTGCCACCGTTCAGCTGAAAATGTCTTCTTGTTGATCAAGGTCAGAAACATCCAGGGATCCTGCTGTTTGTCTCAGCTGCTCGAGCACTGCACTAGGATGCCCGGGGTGATAGGAAAATACTGCTCTACTGGGATGGCTCACTGGGGCATGACTTGAAATCAAGAGGCATTTCTGAAAAGCACAGTGTAGATATTGGAAGAGGAGTGCTGTTGGTCCAAGTCTAAAAGGAATTCTTTTTTCTTTCTTTTCCCCCTCCCTGTCAGCAGAAAAATGCCTAAAAAAAGAGTCCATTTGCCTTTTTTGTTTGAGTCCTCTATCCTTTTGTGGGTAACACTAATATCCCTGCGATGAAGTGCAAACGGTTTTGTGTTGAATTTTGTTTTGAACTTTTCAAATTGTTGTTAGAGAAGTGCTGCCTTTCATAAACACCACTCATCCTGCTCTCTGCTGCTGCCTTCCATTTCTCAAGACCTGGCAAATGCTGAAGGCCGAGGAACAGAGGAGGTTTTTTTTTCCCATGTGACAATTGTCTGAAATCCAGCGGGGAGCATCTGTTTCAGCAATTTTTTTTTGCCTGTTTCCTTGAGCTTGGCTTCACTGTGATATTTTCCTAAAGATAAAATTTGCAGGGGGAGCTGAAATTTTTAACTGACATCACATCACACCCACTCATTAGATATTTTCCTGGAAACCACTTCTGTGCCTTATGTCCATCACAGTGTCAAGGCTGTTATTGCTGCCTCTTGAACACTCTTGCCTTTGCAACCAAAGGTTTACCTTGTTCTATCATATTGCTGGCTTTTACCTCCTTTCTCCTGTGTGACTTGGTCTAGGTGATCCTGCTGTGTCAGGGGGATTGGACTAGATCATCTTTTGAGGTCCCTTCCAATCCCTGATGTTGTGATTCCAGTGAGACCATATCGTGCTGCAGAGAGCAACAGCATCCCGTTACCTCTCAGGTGGAGAAGGCAGTGGCCAGGGTTGGCTGCCTGGCAATGCTTAAACTCTCAGCTGAACTAGATGCAAATAGCAGTTGCTGCTGCTAGGATTGAAGTTTATTGTGTTCCTAACCTCAGTGCTTCAAAGTGTCATCTTTGTAGCAGCTGGGCTTATTTTTGCAGAACATAAACAAAACTTCTCCAAGAACGTCTGTGTTTGCTTTTGTGGCCAAACTCCACTAGCAAACTTGGGCTTATTTGTGTTTTGGCCTTGAAATCAAACAGGAGACTCTAAGAACTGCCCAGAACCTAGACCTATTTACTCTTCCTGTTAATGTCTTTCACAGTGCTCCCTGTGTTTCCTCTTGTGCATCACATCCTTGCCTGCTACAAGATAATTAAAAAAGCTCTGAAACTTTGCATTCAAATCATTTTTGCAAGTGTCCCCCACTGCACTTACCTTGCATTTGACTTTCTTGTCTATTAAAAGCTGTGTTTTAAGTTTATTCAGAGTTTTCTTAGGGCCACGTGCATCATGTTGGGGTTTTTTTAATCACATCGCTCTGAGTTTTAATGCCAGATCGATGAGCCAAGCAGTGGCAAGTCCTTAGTTAGCAAAAAAGTCTCCGTGACTTTTGTTTAAGCGTGGTTGAGCGTCACTCAAAGTGGTTTTGCTAACCCTAACAGCTGGCGAGCCACAGTTCTACAGAGAAAAATGCTGTGATAACGACGTTAAGAAACAAAATGAGCTGCTTTCCTGACATAGCGAGGGATAGAGTTTATATTTCAGTACTTTATAATTGATTTGGTTTAGTCTGTGCGTTAGAATGTATTCGGTCTTTTCATTAGCAAAATCTCACTTCGTTAATTATCCTAAGAAGGTCTCTAAGTTATTTAGCCGTCTTTTTCTAATTATGTAGTTAAAGTCAAAGCTTGGATTATTAATTCCATCGTTCAAACCAGACCAAACCCAACCCCTAGGCAAGCAGGGCTCTGAAGTACAGGGAATTTTGAGCCATCGTTTTGGTCAGCTGCTCTGAACGTTCTGCTTTCCCGCACTGGTCTGGCTTCAGAATATTTTTTCATGCAAGTGTTCGTCGTTTTGCCACAGACCTCCCGAGTGTCTTCTATGAATCCGGACGTGCGTGCTGGTAGGGCTGGTGCTTTTTCACACGGAAATAACTTCACCCCTTGGCCGCCTTTTGTCCGGCCGTGGTGCTGTAACAGCAATGGCCAGAAGAGGGCAGTGCAGGCTTACAAAAGGAGTGTGTTCAGCTACTAAAGCTCTTCCTCATGGAGTAGTTGTGGGGTTTATTCCTTTCCCTCAACATCCTAAGTTCCTATTACCTTGTAACTTCTGTTAAAGCTTGCTCACCCTCATCAGAAGCAACAATTAGGAGTTTCTGTTACACTTCTGTCACTACAGCTCCTCCCTGTTTATCCCGTTTGGTTTAGGTCTGCTGCAACTCCGCAGTCTTTGCGTCTGACTTGCCTTGGTTTTGAGGTTGGCGAACTCTTGCTCCGCTAACTCACTATTTGTAAGCATTTTGTGTAACAGAAGGTTTTGAAAACAGCTTCTGTCAAACCACTCTTTTACTTTTTATTTCATTTCTGCATAGTGATAGTAGAACTATTACATAGTTCTACTCTACTATATATAGAATAGTTTTAGTGTCACACAATGATCTGGCCATTGGGATGGCCAAAACTATTACATAGTTCTACTATATGTAGTATAGTTTTAGTGTCACTTAGTGATCTGGCCATTGGGATGGCTAAAACTATTACATAGTTCTACTCTACTATATGTAGTATAGTTTTAGTGTCACATAATGATCTGGCCATTGGGATGGCCAAAACTATTACATAGTTCTACTCTACTATATGTACTATCGTTTTAGTGTCACGTAGTGATCTGGCCATTGGGATGACCAGAACTATTACATAGTTCTACTGTGCCATAGTAATAATTTTTGCAAGGACTCTAGTTAACAATTGAAGCACCCCAATGGCCAGATCACTGTGTGACATTAAAACGTCTGGAGCAGCAGCTCATGCAGGTTCGTAGGTTGCATTAAATCTGTGTCCGTCACAGCAGCTCCCGACTCTCTCTGCATCACACAGACCCAAAGAACCTGCGTTAGAAAATGCAGTTAATGTTTCAGGCTGGAAACTTGGCTGAACACTGTGACTGGGCACCTCAGCCTAAAATGAGAGAGTTTCTCTTGTCCAAGCAACTTTTGAATACGACAGAAACCTCAGTGCTTTCTTTTTACTATTTAACCACCCTCCTACAATTCTTCCCTGTACCCTTGTAGTCATTTAGGGGTTGTTTGTATTAGACTGTTTTACTAGAAGTAGAGGACTGGGTGGGAACTGAGTGTCTTGGTAATAATTTCCTTTTTTAATTTCTGAAATAAAAACACTCCTGAATGAGCAAAGATCTGAGGCAGCCGATTCCCGCAGTGATCAGCCTAACAATGCACCGCAAAACCGTCTGCAGGGATGGGCAGATCGGCGGGTGAAGTGTTGCTTTATTTTGTTTGTTTTTACAACAGTCCTGATGAAAACTCTTCCGAAAAGCAACTCGATTAGCTTGTTCTATTAGCTGAGTGACGGCTCATCTAGGAAGTACAGCACAAACCCCACTGCTTCTAGCAGCTTCTGTTTTGGTGAGGTTTGCTTTACTCAATTAGGGCTGTTTTGCCCAAGCACATTTATCTGAGCACTTCCACAATGCTGTTCTGTTTATTTTTCATGTTGTGTGATGGTCAAACACCTCGTGTTTTCCTAAGATATTTCCTAAATACTGCTGTTAAAATATTTTCCAATGAAACCCCTGGAGAAGTTTTCTGAAGGGATGGGCATTAATGTGATGGTTGAGGGGGAATTTAGGAGTGGATTCTTCCATTATCCAACTCCAGTGCTGAAGTCCTGGGTGAACCAGACACCCACTTGCCTTTTCTAGGTAGTCTGTGGAAGTCTGACTGCTGAGGTCTGCAGAGCACCTTGCAGGGCCTGGCTGTGACTTGGTCTAGGTGATCCATCATTGGTTTAGATGATCTTTTGAGGTCCCTTCCAATCCCTAATGTTCTGTGATTATATGATGTATATAATATATAGTCATATATATGCACACACACCCCCTGCATAAAGAGACATATGGCTACTGCATAGATGTAAGAATGATACCCAACTTGATCCTGTGTGTGCCTGAAGAGTAAGTCCCTGCAGAACCTGCAGGTTCTGGGTAGGTTTGGCTGAGGCAGGGCTAGTATCAGTCATTGCGTACGTACTGGCTGTAGTGATTACCTGTCCAGAGAGCTGATTAACACAAATGGATCCTAGGCTCTATCCTATGAAATCTATAACCTCGTGCAGCAAACCGTGTAATTTGCAACTTTTATAATTAAGTTTGTCTTGGTTGAGGGCTTTTTTTTCTTTTTATAAGCTGCTTTTTTTTTCTTCTTCTTGTCATCTTTATTTTTTCCATTGCTGATACAACTTTTTTGGGAACTCTGTTGTTTAGTCACCATTTCTACCTGTTGCCTTTATCTCATTGGGCTGTTTTTTGTCTTGGTGCTCAATGATAAGCATCCCTTAAAGGCTCAGACTAAATTCAGTGTCATCTCCTTTGTAGCAGTGCCAAGACATGAAATGTTCTTTAATGGTTTTTCCCTAGTTATTCGATAAACTGTTTAAGGTTTAACAAAGTTGCAGTCAACTACCAATGTCTCTTGAGTATGGATTTAGCTCATAAGAAATCTTGTCCTCTGGGTGTTGTGTTTTGAATGTGTCTCAGAGCGGAGCCCACAGACCTAGCAGTGGACATATGCCCTGTGATGTCATATAGCCTTTAATTAAATGACTTTCATTTCTGTAACTATATTAATTCTATTTTGATATCCATTCTATTGATTTCATTCTATACTCATTCTATTTATTTCTTTCCTTATTCATTCATTCTTTCCATAGTCATTCTATTTCTACATTCATTATTCATTTCTGGTAGTATAAGAAGAACCCTAAAAGATGGTTCACAATGAATAGAAGGAATCCAGCTGTATTAAGTATTTACCTGTCATCAAAGAGGTCAATTAACAAAAGAAACAAGCTGGTAGAGACTCAGTGTTATGTCAGGAACTTGATCCACTGTAGAGCAACGAAGATGATGAAGGAAGTGGAACACCTCCCTTACGAGGAAAGGCTGAGGGAGCTGGTTCTCTTAAGCTTAGAGAAGAGGAGACTGAGGAGTGACTCATTAATATCTATAAATATGTGAAGGGTGGGTGTCAGGAGGATGGAGACGGAGGGGTGACCTCATTAATGTATGGATGGAGACCTAATTAATGGATGGAGAATTTGGCAGTTTGAGGAAGAATTCCTACTTTGTTCCACTTAAGGAGCCTCCAGTGGGCTCCCTCAGCTCGGTTCCACAGAGAGGTCTTGCTTCTGCTCCTCGTTCAGCCTCTCATTCTGTTTGCCTGCGCACGGCAATTTCAGATTCACGCTGCTCCCATGATACTGATATTTTAATTTCTTTCGCAATGGTCGCTCAGCTGTTATTGCCAGATGCTGTTGAGTGGGTGATTGTTCTCACTTCTAGGAGAACATTCGTAACGCCTTGGCTAAGAGATTTGTCTGCATTTTGCAAAGCTCTGTGGCAACACAACATTGTCTAGTACGCAAGGGGTCAATTCTGTGTGCGTGGCTACCTTGGCTCTGCTCTAGACATCGATTCTTGAAGTCCCTGAACCACCAGAAGCAGTTTCTTGAAATCAGGATTCTGCTGACAGCTAGGTATATTCCAGAGATCAGTAGGCTTGGCAGAAGATGTGATGAGAGCTAACTTCTCAGCTCTGTGGAGATGTTCCAGCACACTACTAAATGCAGACTGTTGCCCTAAAGCCACAGACAAAGACTACAGCCACCACAGCTGTTCTTATTGCTATTTGCATCATGTGAACCTATAATAACCCAGAAAAATTAACGATGGTGTCATTTGGTAAAGAAACTTACACAATAAAACTTGGGGTATTTAGTGATGTAGCTAACAGTTTTCTGGGAAAATAAACTCCTCACACTGTCTTCTACATAATCTGGGCCTTTACAGAGATAGGGTTATGAGAAAACGTCTCAGTAGCAAGTGATGCTGATACTGACTGGGGGGAGCATGTAAGAACTGCCCCTCAGTAAAGGAGGCACTGCCTTTGTACAGTGACTTTTAGGGTTTTTCTTTTATTTTCAGAAAAGCCTATAAATCCATATTTTCAGGTTAATAATTCCTTCTATTTTGATTTGTGAATTTCCTTGTCTCATTCCTTTTATTCTACAGCTTTTCAAAGCAAAGCTGACTGTCCTAAAGCCTCAGGACAGGAGGAGCTGTTTATTAAGTCACAGAAGAATTTTTGCTAATCTAGAATAACACAGTTATATGGTAACATAAACGTGGTTATTTTCACAGAATCATAGAATGGTTAGGGATTGGAAGGGACCTTGAAGGATCATCTAGTCCAATCCCCCTGACACAGCAGGATCACCTAGATCAAGTCACACAGGAACACATCCAGGCAGGTCTTAAACATCGCCAGTGAAGGAGACTCCACAACCCCCTGGGCAGCCTGTTCCAGTGCTCCGTCACCCTCACTGGGAAGAAGTTCCTTCTCACATTCACACAGAACCTCCTATGTTCCAGCTGACACCCACTACCCCTTGTCCTATCACTAGATGACATTGAGAAGAGCCTGGCTCCACCCTCCTGACACCCACCCTTCCCATATTTATAATGAGGTCACCCCTCAGTCTCCTCTTCTCCAAGCTACAGAGACCCAGCTCCCTCAGCCTTTCCCCATGAGGGATTCTGAACTGTCTTTACTTTCAGGCACACATAAATGTCTGCTAGAAAAACCCTCAGTGTTATTTTTTGTTGTTTGTTTCCAGAAGACAAATATTACCACACGGTTGACTTGACCTGTGAGAAGCCCCCTTGCTTAGCCCCTCCTGTATTCAAACAAAACCTCCTGTAATTGCTCACTCGTTTAAGCCAGCTGATTTGGGTCTGATACGATAATGGGAGGATAATCTTTCCTCCTCATCCCTTTGCTAAATATATTGGTGAGATTCTTGTTTTTCAGTAAATAACAAACCAGTGCTGCTGCTCTTCAGACCTGGCTTCATGTGAGAGATGGGGAGGGGCAGGAAATCAATTCTTCTTATCTTTACCAATTTCTTTTAGGAGATAAGAATCTCTTTCTGTTGACATAGATTAATTATACAGATTATATCAGTTGTCTTCATTGGAATCCCATAATGGGAAATCAGTCTCACCAGCAGCCTCTCAGCTAAGTCATAACTTCCCTGACAACACGCGGTTCCATTTGTCTTTATATTTCTTCTTCCTTTTCTTAATTTATTTTGGTATTAGAAGTTTTGGGAACTTAACTTAAAACTGTGAGGGGAAATCAATGCTGCTGTTTGGTTAGGTGCTGCAGGTTCTTTTGTGGAGGAACATGAAAAAGCTACTGATGCTCTGCAGTGCTGTAATTCCAGTCTTCCCTGCAGCTGTTCCTTAAAGATTTGGGTCACTTGGGCATGTCCATGCAGCCGTGCAAATGTGCAGCTGCCTTAAGAATTCTCCTTAATCCTTAAACATGCAGTTTTCTAGATTATTTATTTAATAATAATTCTTAGTGTTACTTGTTCTTATTGTAATTTGTTAGTATTATTTCTTTAATATTTCCTTAATTTCTTTGCTCTTGAAGTGTCTCAGTCTTGAGTCTTTCATACTTGAGAGCCGGAAAACAGAATCATAGAATCATTTTGGCTGGAAAGGAACCCCAGGATCATCAAGTCCAGCCCTCACCACAACATCTCCCTAGTCCTTAGACTATGTCCTCAAGTGCTAGATCTACCCATTTTTTAAACACCTCCAGAGATGGTGACTCCACCACCTCCCTGGACAGCCTGTTCCAGTGCCCAACCACTCTCTCAGGAAAGAGCCTCTTCCTAAGATCCAGTCTAAACCTCCCCTGATGTAACTTGAGGCCATTTTCTCTCATCCCATCATTAGTACTTTGGGAGAAGAGACCAGCACCAGCCTTGTTACCACCTCCTTTTTGGTAGCTGTAGAGAGCAGTAAGTCTTCATTTCTGTGCAGTGATGGGGGCAACCTTGCCAATGCAGGGCAAGCAGTAATAAATGCATGAAATGCAAAAGGGGGCTAAGAGAAAGGCAAAACTTTGTAGCAGTTAGTTTTTGGGCATCGTTAAGGTGGTGTGGCTTGCTCAGATGCTGGAAATCCTTTCCTTGGCAGCTGTAATGCTGCACTGGTTTATCTGACACGTGAAACCTACGGATGATTTTGATTTACTCACACGAGTGCAGCTGTACAGTGTTGGCTGATGTTTCAGTTGGAATTAGGGAAAATAAAAGAGGGCTAATGATGAGTCTCTACCTTGACTTTTATTCAAAGCACTCTATGACTTCTTGTAGTGTTCTGAGGTAAGAATTTCATCTGACAGCCTATAAGGTCCTGCAGAAAGCTATCCTGTCTACTGAATGCTTTTTCATGAACATAGGAGGTTCCACATAAATATGAGAAGGAACTTTTTCCCAGTGAGGGACTGGAACAGGCTGCCCAGGGTGGTTGTGGAGTCTCCTTCTCTGGAGATGTTTCAAACCCACCTGGATGTGTTCCTGTGCAACTTTGTCTAGGTCATCCTGCTGTATCAGGGGGATTGGATTGGATGATCTTTGGAGGTCCCTTCCAATCCCTAATGATTCTGTGATTCTGTGAAATAAGCCAGCCCCATGGTAATTTTGTGTGAGAGGGAAGTTCCTGGTGATTGAAGGCAGATGAAACTTCATACAGACACCAGGTTCTTTTGGGAATATTAGGAAGACTCTTCCCTCTGGATTTACCTCAATATCCCATAGTACAGACAGCTATCAGTTACAATACTGGGCACCAGCACACAGAACCTGCCCTGGTTTGAATCACAAGTGCAGTGTGGTGAAGACTACTCCTTTGGCCTTGGCAGCTGGACAACCAGATACACACTGCAGCCATTTCGTGCTCTTTGGAGGTGCTCGTGTGCGACCGCACGCCTCCAATCGCGGCAGCGTTATGGCTGCCTCGTCGTAGTATTTTTCCAATACGTGAATATGCAGCTGCTCGGTGTGGAAAGGGAGTTATCGACTCGCTGTTTGATTAGTGTGGATTATTCATCTGTGCTAAGCCTGACGATCACAAGGTGCTATTGATCTCTTGCAAGCACAGAGAAGAAATGTGATGGACGTGTCCAGGAGCTTTCAGCTCTTAAATTATGCTTGTATTTCACTTTATGTGCAGTAGCCTTCTAATGTCTTCAAATATGTGAAGGGTGGGTGTCAGGAGGATGGAGCCAGGCTTTTCTCAGTGTCATCTAGTGATAGGACAAGGGGCAATGGGTGTAAGTTGGAACGTAGGAGGTTCCATATAAATATCAGAAGGAACTTCTCCTAGTGAGGGTGACAGAGCACTGGAAGGGGCTACCCAGGGGGATTGTGGAGTCTCCTTCTCTGGAGACATTTAAAACCTGCCTGGATGTGTTCCTGTGTGACTTGGTCTAGGTGATCCTGGTGTGTCAGGGGGACTGGACTAGATGATCTTTCAAGGTCCCTTCCAGTCCCTGATGTTCTGTGATTCTGTGACTGGCTTTTGAGTTTGTGGCTGCACTATACACGGGGCTCTCTCTTGGCCTCTTTGCAGCAGCAGGCTGGATGTCCCCAGGTAAACTATAATCAGTGCTGAAACAGTTTCTTGTCATTAAAAAGAATAGAGAAGAGAAAACCAAAGCTTAAAAGTGTCAAGCTTTGACATTTCTACAAAATTGCCTATTTCAATAGGAGGCGTGTGAGGGTTGTAGGAGCTGGTTGAGGAGAAGAAATAGGTGAGTTAGTAGTATGGAGATGTTTGTAAAACTCATTCCTGCTCATTGAAACAAAGACTGAATTATATACAAATAAACCTTTAATATACATGTATTTTATTATATATATATTTTTATATATATAGTGTTCCTGTGCAACCCTGTCTCTGTATTTTTTTTGTTTCCCCCATCCTTGGAGGTGTTTCTCCATCCTTGGAGGTGTTTAAGGCTGGGCTGGTTGAAGCTCTGGCCAGCCTCATCTAGGGTGGGGTGTCCCAGTGTCCCTGCCCATGGTAGGGGAGTTGGAACTGGATGATCCTGTGGTCCCTTCTAACCCTGACTGACTATATAACTTGGCCTAGGTGATCCTGCTGTGTCAGGGCGATTGGACTAGATGATCTTTTGAGGCCCCTGATGTTCTGTGGGTCTGTGACTTCTGAGTTACTGCACTGCCAATGTGTTTTCAGTCAGCTTTCCTTTCTGCTGTCAGTAGCCAGACTAGGAGCAGAGGGGTGGTGAATCAGCCACGCATTGTTTTGCTAGGTTCTCCCAAACAAAGGTGCTTGTAATGTTTCTGCCTTTGGGAGATGTCATTTGTGAATAGTTTACCGAGGTGGCATTTGACATCAATTCTGCACACATTATGAAGATTGTGGGGGTACTTGTAAGTAGTATTTAAACTTGATAGACAATTTTGAAGCTTAGTGGCTGCCTTTATATCGTTGTCATCTGCGTGGACGGATCAGTGGTGATTGTTGTCGAAGTGGCAAAAAGCCAGCCTGGCCTTAGAGCAAAATACGCTGAATGGAAATGCAAAGGACACACTTTTAAATAAGTCAATTTGGTAATTACAAGTTGGTGTAGCTGTAGATTTTCACAGCAGGGAGGACAGCAGGGAAAGCAAAGAGCGCTAATTTTATTTTAATTAAGCTTTGCTGTTAATCAGGATCAGAGGATTCTGCCGCTAAGTGGGAAAGGAGGAGCGGCGTGATGATCCAGACCTGCTTGACTCTGTCAAGTGGCCTCCATTTTACTGTGGTTATGGTGTGAAGTGTTCTCAAGTATTACTTAAGGAGCTACTCAAACTGAGAGTGAGCACACAAAGCAATAGCATCTAGCTCACTTCATCTCTCTGTAGTCCTGGGGCTATAATAAGGTTCAACAAGTGAAGAGGGCACCCACTTGTAAATACAAGAGCCCTTTTCACAGGGTAAACCTAGAAAACACAGATGATTATTATTAAATGCAATTGTTAGAACAGTGCTTAAAGTACAGACATCATGAGCTTTGCATCATGACATAATTTCTGCCTTGTGGGAAAACAGTCACCATGATGTGCTGTGAAAACCTTCCAATCATTAACCTCTATAAATATGTGAAGGGTGGGTGTCAGAAGGATGAAGCCAGGCTCTTCTCAATGTCATCTGGTGATAAAACAAGAGGCAATGGGTGTCAGCTGAAACATAGAAGGTTCCATATAAATACCAGAAGGAAGTTCTTTCCAGTGAGGGTGACGGAGCAGTGGAATAGGATGCACGCGGGGGTTGTGGAGTCTCCTTCAATGGAATCTCTAATCATAAAATCATTGGGGATTGAAAGGAACCTTGAAAGATCATTAGTCCAATCCCCCTGACACAGCAGGATCACCTACACCAAGTCACACAGGAACACGTCCAGGCGGGATTTAAATGTCTGCAGAGGAGAATCCGCAACTCCCCTGGGCAGCCTGTTCCAGTGCTCTGTCACTCTGACTGGGAAGAAGTTCCTTCTGATATTTATATGGAACCTCCTCTGTTCCAGCTGACACCCATTGCTTCTTGTCCCATCACTAGATGACATTGAGAAGAGCCTGGCTCCATCCTCCTGACACCCACCCTTCACATATTTATAAATATTAACGAGGTCACCCTTCAGTCTCCTCCAAGCTAAAGAGACCCAGCTCCCTCAGCCTTTCCTGACAAGGGAGGTGCTCCACCTCCTTCATCATCCTCGTTGCTCCACGCTGGACTCCATCCAGCAGCTCCACGTCCCTCTTGAGCTGAGGGACCCAGAACTGGACACAATACTCCAGATGTGGTCTCACCAGTGCAGAGCACAGGGGGAGAAGAACCTCTCTTGATCTGCTAACCGCCCCCCTTCTGATCCACCCCTCTTTGTTTTGCTCTGTGATGCTGTGACTCTAGCTGCTAAGTCTTCTGAAGTAATGGCTGTGATTAGGGATTGAGCAGAGGTGTTTGTTTCGTATGAGTAAAGGATTTCTGCTCTATATAGACCATGGAGAAAACAAAATGCAGTTGTATGTAGAATCCAGCTTGTTGAGAGAGCTGTGGTTTAGCTGTCACACATGAAGGCTCAAACAGGGTGGTGCCTCTGGTGCCTTTGCACCTGCTGTCCCCCTCGTGTGAACACGGTCCTTACCCAGAGGTACAAAACAAATTGCTGGCTCTGATTTTACTTTGGCTTTGCAGTGTGTCCTGTGGTCTCCTGATCCATGGCCTGCCTAACCCACTTAAACTGATCGAGATGAACAGTAAAGTCACAAGTCACTGTTTGCTTTTTTTAGAGGACTCCTGAAGCAATAATGTGTTCCAGGAACTAGCTGTGGGCTTGCTGTTCTCTTCTAAACTTTTCTTAGCTGCCTGAGCAAATACTTCAAATGATAAGAATAGTCAGGCTATTATGTGATAATTACAGTCTGACTGTTCATTTGCATGTTCTGATTCGAGCTTTGCATTATGTAAGTTCAGTCTTTTGATAACATCCCAGGTATTGAAGGGACTTGGCTTTATTCTATTAACTGCACTATCAAAACGCCATTGCAAGGCAAATTCTGGATCCAAGTGGTAGCGATTGATCAAAGTATCCCAGGGAACAACTGGGCTTCGTGTCCCAGGCTGAGTCTGCAATGCGAGGACTCAAAGCCATTTGGAAAGGGAGTTGACTTGCAATCACTGAATGGAAAAGATCTGGCAGATTCTGCAGCTGTTGCTTGAATTAAGCTAACAGGAGGGCCCTCTGTTAGGTTCCTTTAAAGCAGTGCTAATTCCACGCATAAAAGCAAAGACTCTCCTGGAATATTCCTTTGCTAACAATTAATTGATTAATCGACCGCAATGTCAGCCCGTTCCAGAGGTTTTAGGTTGCCTCTAGTTTGGGTACTTAGACTTCAGGCAGCTAATTCTGTGTATTTGCTTGTATCTAAGGAAGCAAGGAGGGGCCACTTTGATTTCAGGAGCAACGTGAAGCTGTTGTTTTCAAAGTTCACACTTTCCTGAATCCCCTTCTTGTTAGGGTAGTTTCACAGAACATCAGGGATTGGAAGGGACCTCAAGAGATCATCCAGTCCAATCCCCCTGCCACAGCAGGACCACCTAGACCAAGTCACAGAATCACAGAACATCAGGGATTGGAAGGCACCTTGAAAGATCATTGAGTCCAGTCCCCCTGCCAGTTTGTTCACAGGTTTTAGCTGGTGTGTGAGAGCATCATTGCATCAGATAATTCTTCACAGATAATTCATTCCCATGATTTAGGATGGTCTTAATTGCTTTACTGAAGGGAGATTGAGCACCTTTTAACCAAACAGCTGAACGATTTGCTATGACAATTCTGCCACTGTGCATTCACTTAATTTCCAATTAATCAAACATTCAATAAATCATTAGTATAATTACACCTGCTCAAATATTCCTGCCCCTGCGCATTAGCTGGGCTCAGGCAGACTCTTTTGCCAGCTGTGTGAACGGATTCATTTGTCTGACCCAGTTGGTTGCACGTTCTTGCTTCTTAAGAGCCTTGAGAAATGATAGGGCAGAAATTTTAATTATAATACCACAAATTCCTTTGATTCTCTGCTCTGGCTTCTCACTTGGATGCTCCTAGAGCAGCTTAAAACAAACACCAGTGGAATAGCAACTGGTTGATTTCTGCAGGTTTTTAAGTTGTTCCTATTCCCCTCCTGTGCCGCTTCCCTAATGACACTGTGTCCCTGGGTGTGCAGGGGTTCCCTCCATGCTGAGCAGCTCCAGCACGGAGCGTTAAAACACCTCAGCCCGTGTCGTAGAAAAGTGCCAAAAGCATCCCAAAGGTGCTTCACTGGAGGCCAGCAAATTGCTTCAACAAACTAACGTTTCAGAACAGTGTTTTTGCAAGGTGACCCGAGTGAAGTCCACTGATGCAGCTTCAAAATTGGGGTGTCACTTTTTGGATCTGGGTAAAACCTGGGGTGTTTTCTGCAAGTATTAAAGAACTAACTGGCTATGACCAGTGCTCCAAAGTTACCTGTTAGCATTTGCTCCATCCCCTCACGGGAACAGGGTGAACTCCTTCCATTCTGGAACAGGATGAATTGCCTCAGGATCTACAGCAGGCTTCTGGTTCCAGTAGGATTACTCAGTGCTTGTGTCTACCCATTCAAAGTGTCTCCCTGTAGACTTGAAATGGTGCCTAATGTGTGTCTGTATTATTAGACTCAACATAAACCATACAGGCTCTGCAGTCTTTGCATCTTAAATCCAAACACCTTTATCAGTGCAGACACATTTTAAATCTTAGAGCTCAGATTCGGTTGGTTCAGACTAGATCTGCTGGTTACAAGTCGCCTGTATTTTTGAGTTAGGACTTGGAGAAGATTCACAGTGCTTGAATCCCTTACTGTGAGGAGGAGAGATTTATTTTTTTTTTAAATTAGCCAAAGGTGTCCTGATCTATTCAGACAGTAAAATAGGTTAGCTTTCCCCTGGCAAGCCATTCCCTATTCTGTTTATACTTGGCTTTCTTTTTACCGAATGCGCTTTGTAGAGCGCTGAGAGGAAGTTCTTTAACCTGAAGGGAAAAGGCATCAAAGATTCTATTTTGGAAAAAAAAAAGGGACATTAGAGAAAGAGACACTAATTGGACATTATTTTAATTGCTTACATGATTGTCAGCTTTCTTTCTCATCTGTTCAAAACAACAATGTACCGGTAGAGAGCATCAGCAGATGGATCCTCCGGCCCCTTTGCTCTGTTAAAGTGCTCTGGAAGCCCTTTCTCTGGATGAAGAGTTCCTGGCTCCCCATGGTTTGGGGTGTTAGTGCTGTTGCTGACCAAACATCCTTACTGTCTAGAAAACACAAAGATTTATTTGTCAGTGAAGCCACATTTGTTTCTACCTAATGTTTTGGAGTAGGAGCTTTTTGAGTTGTTTATTTCCATTTCTAATAGTGCCAGAGCACGCGAGGTCTGCAGCCTTACGGCACCTGCACAATTGTGGCCGCGTATCACCCAGGAATCCTGCTAGAAGATCTAATTTGAGCCTTCTGTGGAATAGCTGGTACCCCCATGTGAAGTTCTAATGTCTTCCTGATTCTCTTCTCATGTTGTGGAGGGGCTAACATCTCCAATTCTACTTCCCTACCTCTACAACCTTAAGATTCTCTCGCTTCAGTCCTGAGAAATTCGATTGCATGGGATCGCGGAATGTTACCGGTTGGAAGGGACCTTGAAAGATCATCTAAGTCTAAGATTTAAGTGTTTCTGAAACTTCACTTCAGTCAAAAGTGTTTTGCACTTGGGCTTAACACTCTCACGTCAGTGTTGCACCTTCTGATGCTGACAGGATTCTTTGTCTGGCCGTTTAATTTGACATCCCCCCATCATGATCCTTTTTTGCACCTTCAAAATGTCTCCCCAAATCCGAACTCATTTAGCTTTGCTGGAGCTCACTGTGAATAATTTATATATTGAAACGTAACAGCTGAGGAAATTAATGACCCTAAACAGCAGTGTAGCTTTTAGTTGCCTGGGGAGAGGGTCAGAGTCTGAACAGAATCCTCTTCACCAGCTCAAATGTGGCTAGAACACTCCAGTTGCCATCACAAGGTCTTCCTCAGGAATTTCGTCTCAGATTTACATTTATTCATTTCCTGGCTTATCCAGTGCAATGGGATGAGGAGGGGTAGGGTTTTTTTTCCTTAAGTTCTTCAGTAATTACTTAAAGCAGCATTATAACATCTTAATTGACCTTTTTTTCTTTAATTTCTCTGTAACTGAACTTTTCTTCCAAAATGTAGCCGATAGATGTGGAAGGGGAAAGTTTAATTCGTGTGTCACGTCTTTGGAAGTAGCCTGTCACAGAAAGTCAGGAGTTGGAAAGGATCTTGAAAGATCCAATCCCCCCACCAGAGCAGAATCACCTAGAGCAAGTTGCACAGAAACATGTCCAGGCAGGTTTTAAACATCTCCAGAGAAGGAGACTCCACAACCCCCTGGGCAGCCTGTTCCAGTGCCCCGTCACTCTCACTGGGAAGAAGTTCCTTCTCATATTTATATGGAACCTCCAATGTTCCAGCTGACACCCATTGCCCCTTGTCCCATCACTAGATGGCATTGAGTGAATCAGTCTTGATGAAAGTGAATCAGTGTCCATCATCCCAAACTGCAGTTGGAATAGGAGCTCATTTCTACTCTCTTGTTGTGCAGAGAAGTTGAATTGATGCTGCTCAGGTTTTCTAGCAGCAAGTAGACATACTCAGCTAGCAGGTGCACAGCAGAACCAGGCAACTGCAGAGAGAAACCCATTGAATGCTGCCTGTAACGTAAGATTTATTTCAAAAGAAAAGGAATTAGCTTCCAAAATTGTCAGATTTACTTTTTACAGAGAATTTCAACAGGTAGGAGAAACCCTCAGTGTAAGCAGACATCTAGATAATGGAGTGATCAAAGGAGACGTAAAGCACTTGTCTGTGCAGGCAGCTCTCCCCCGAATGTCTTCCTCTCTCTCTAACCTCCCCAGCAAGTCTGTAAAGACTTCCCAGAAGCATTCAGAGAAGGGGAACGTTATGCAATTTATAAAAGGCAAAGGAATAGCACGAACAGAGAAGCCCACAGTTTGCATGGGCTGAGGAGCAGTTCCCAGGGCTGCTACTTGAGCTGTCATCTCTCCGGTCTCTTTTATTTTGCTGTTTAAGGCAGTTTTTATTTTCTTCTTTTATTTCAGATTCCTGTATCAGTTGGATTTATTGCTCTGATATTGTGACAAGCCCCTCTTTTAAGACTGAATGATTTCCAAGCTGGTAACCCTTTCAGCATTCCAGCTGTTCTTTCTGCAGCTGGAAAAGCTCTGCCAAGCACATCCTGTTCAACAGCAAAAAAGGAGCAGAGTGGGTCCCTCTGCAATCAGAATTTATGTTGGGTGGGTGATAGTCTGAGAAACGAGTCCAATGCTCTTGGAGGACTACCTACACCTTCAGATATACGATCAATAAATAATGTTCTACGAGATACTTCAGAAGACCTTCTCATTTCATGTGAAGACTTGATTAAACTTAATAGTGCCGTGTCCTATCAAAGCAGATAAATGTAAAGCGCTTTGCCTTTCAGAGCCCGAAGCACTTTATGTGACAATAACTTTAGAGGCTTATAAATGGTTTTTATACATTTTCCTCAGATTAATAAAATGTTTATTGTTTCTATACCATGTTTGGATGGTCTGCAACTACATCATTGTGATGAGGAATCTCAGCGAAGGGCTCTAGGCATCAATACAGAGTGAACCATTCAGCTGGTTTCCTTTGTGCTTGGGTTTGTGTGTCCAGAGGGGTGTTTCAGGTTGCCACGTGCATCAGCAAGGGTGCTCGAGGCCTCAGAACAACTGGGTGAGGCTTGAGCACGTGCTGGGTTCTTTCCAAACTGCAATGAGCTGATTCATGTCTTTTCTCGTGGAAAGCTGTGGATGAGCCTTTTGTTCCTCATTTGTAAGGGAACACATAGCTTCCCTTGGTGCAGGAAGGAGGTGCTACAGAGGGGGCAGAGAAAGGCAACTGGGGTGGTCAGGGGTCTGGAGATCAGGGCTGATGGGGAGAGGCTGAGGGAGCTGGGGCTGTTCAGCCTGGAGAAAAGGAGCTGAAGGAGAGACCTCACTGCTCTCTACAACTACCTGAAGGGAGTCTGGACGGAGGCAGGGGTTGGCCTCTTCTCCCTAGGTACTGGCAATAGGACAGGAGGAACTGGAGTCAGGTTGTACCAGGGAAGGTTCAGATTGGATCTTAGGAAAAGTGGGGAGGCCTTGGAACAGGCTGCACAGGGATGGGGTAGAGGCACTGTCCCTGGAGGGGTTCAACAATCAGGCAGACGGGGTGTTTCAGGAGATGGTTTAGTCGTTGGAGGTTGTAGGGTGGATGGTTGGACTTGCTGATCTTGAAGGTATTTTCCTACTTTCTATGATAGCAATCTGCTGGTTGCAAGGCAGTGTGAGAATTACCTGTTTACTCCATAATCTGATGCTGCGTGTTCTTAGAGCTTAAACTGATCTCTGTGATTCCAGAGGGATTTTGAGATGGACACCTGCAGGTTACAAGGCAAATGCTTCAGAAGCCCAGCCACCAGTACAGACAGGACAAAAGTGTGTGAGCTGATACTGCTTCTACAGNCACAGAGTGAACTTGCATCCCAAAGGACAAAAGTGTGTGAGCTGATACTGCTTCTACAGCTGTAGCACTAGCCCTCATCAGGCCATGATGAGCAAAGTTCGGTAGGATTTTGAGCAGCACCATGAGCTGTAGCAGTGTGTGATGCTCCTGGAAGGGCATCAAGCTGGAGAAGGTATCAGTGTTTTTTCGAATTGCCTGCAAGTCAGCAACAACAAATATTAAGCAGACTGCAGAAAACAGACTGATTTGATGTTGACAGGAGGATCACCAGTGAAAAATCACACATTTTGCACACATTAGTGCAAAATCAGGAAGACACTGAAGCATATTTGAGCTCGGTAGAAGTGCTGACAAGATCAGGCACCAGTTTAGCAAGGCAGAGGCCCCACCTCTGTGCAGTTATTGAGGCTAGTCCTGCCATGGGACTGGCTTAGGTTGAATATCCGATGTGACTGGATTTGGCTTCACCTCATTGACTTTGATGCCCATGTTCACTGCTCTAAACTGCTTCTCTCTCCGTGCTGTCATCTCCCAAAGCCTTTTCAATTCAGCCTCTTGGTGAATACTATGCAACTGCTGTCTAAAAGTAGTTTGTTCATCTGGTCACATCAATTGCTCTCTTTTTAAGTTTCACATTTTTTTCTTCTAATATATATCACAGAATCACTGAAAGTTACAGATTGGAAGGGACCTTGGAAGATCATCTAGTCCAATCCCTCTGACACAGTAGGATCACCTAGACCAAGTCGCACAGGAACACGTCCAGGCGGGTTTTGAACGTCTCCAGAGAAGGAGACTCCACAACCCCCCTGGGCAGCCTATTCCAGTAGTCTGATGAAGGTGAATTGTGATGCTTTCTAGAGCTTTGTCTTCATTTTTGTTTTTCATTACAGCACTGTATTTTTTTTCCCTGTTGTTTATAAAACCATTCTGCCAGTTTGCTCTGTAACAGATCCAGTTCAGATCTACCCCAAGCAAATAATCCTGTCCAGTTCTTAGCCTCCTATGTGGAACTCGATGGCTTTTCACTTCCAGCAGCCATCCGTGGTCATCAACTGTTCTACCAGCCTGATGTCAGGATGGAGCCTCTGTATTAAGTACTAGAGCTCCATCGCTGCGCACTGCAGAGAAAGCATCACTTTGTTTTACCGGTCCAGGAGAGGGCAGTAAATTTCTTTTTATTGTGAGTGGAAGCCAGTCCAACATTCTCTTCAGCACAAATAGCTCTGCTCTTGGAAACAGCTTTTTGGAATAAGAAGCCAAGATCTTCACTCTCGTATTTCGTACCATTTCCAGTGGTTGTAACTGCCCTTCCCAGACTGAGAAAATTATCAGAACTTTCAAATTCAGTCATTTGAGTCTTTGATCGTCCACATATCCAAGATAATCTTTGATGATGTAGGTATTTTAACCACTAAAACTTCCTGTGTAATTTGTTCCATGATATTAGTGTTGTTGAAAGCGTTCTTTCTCTCAAGTAGACTGAGGAAATGGAGCAGACTTTCCCTTTGTGCTTAAGTCGTCATGTTTTCTTCTCACTTCTCTCCCGAATATTCCTGTGCGTACGTGTGCTGAGGAATCAAGCTGATTTTGAATACTGCTTCTCAAATTGCATCCTTGAATTTCTCAGTGTGTTAGAGCGAATTCCAAATGAGGAGCAGGCAACGCATCCAGTCCGCGTGAAGGCACGTCGGGTCTTTGTGATTGCGACTTATTACTCTTGGTTGGCTTAGACGTAACATGGAAATGAGTTTTGGCTAAGAGAAGGAGGAGAAAGGCAAATCTCATACAGATATATACAAAAATCCATGAGGGTTGGGTGTCAAGAGGAGAGAGACCATCTCTTTTCACTTGTGCCCTGTGATAGGACAAGGGGCAATGGGTGTCAGTTGGAGCACAGGATGTTCCATCACAACATGAGGGTTACAGAGTGCTGGAACAGGCTGCCCAGGGTGAGGTTGTGGAATCTCCTTCTCTGGAGATGTATCTGTGTCTGACATTTGCTACAGGAGGAGAGGAAGCTTATGAAGTGAGGTGGTTCTTTGGAAATCTGCTTTGATTTTTGGAGTTTGGTTTTGCTCTTTGGCAAAGTTCTTAGCATGGAATTTCAGGTACAGTTGAAGTGATTCCACAGAGCCTACTTGGAAGTTGTCACTAATTCACAGAATCACAGAACATTAGGGATTGGAAGGGACCTTGAAAGATCATCTAGACCAATCCCCCTGCCACAGCAGGGGCATTGCTGTAATTCTCATCAAAGTCATAGTAACAATATCCCACAAAAAGGGAAGAATGTTCAGAATCATAGTTGGTCCAAAGCTTGTCCCAGAGGAACAGTGATCACCCCTTTGATCCTGCTCAATGGGACCTTTTCACTAAGGTCTCTGAGGGTGGTTTGCTGTTGTTAGTGTTGTCATACTGACTATTGTTTTGGGCTGAGATCACTCAGAGCTTCGTAAAGTCCTGACTCTGGTGTTACTCCCCAGCAGTTGGAGTGTTCCCTTCAGTGCTGCCTAGTGAGTGATTGGTGCCGCTGCTGGGAAGTTGTTCCGCGCTCCCTGGGAACACAAACCAGTCCTGCATCTGGCATGGAGTGTCCCACAGCAGCACTCGCTGTTTAAGCGGTGGATGAATCTGTTCAAATGTTTCCCAAACCCCCATTTTTCATTTAAAGCCTTGTAATTTCTCCACTTAAGGTGTGTGCAGTTGCTGCTTCGTCGTCCGTGGGGCATCGCAAACAGCAATGGTTTGTTTCTTCTCAAGGACGAAGCACTGCTGCAGACTTTGTAAAGTGCTGTTTGCATTTCAGTGCTGTTGTTTATTGGGTTTTACTACTACTACCATCATTATGCACCCTAATCATTCCGTGGTGGAAATGCAGCCCACCTCTAATTTCTTAGTGCCTGTCCTTGTGTTAGATGGTGCTGATGGGGAGGAAAATGATTTCGTATGGAAATGTCTCTGAGATAAATTCCAGACTAGAAAAATAGAATAGGAGTGGGCTGGAAGAATGTGGGAGAAACTCTGTAACCAAGTGACTTGAATTAATAAGTCCAGGATAGATTTGGAATAAGTGCCAGCTCTGCTGAATGCAGCAGCTCAGTAGAGCTGAAACTCTCATAGAATCATTAGGGATCGGAAGAGACCTCGAAAGGTGCTCCACTTCTTCATCGTCCTTGTTGCTCTGCGCTGGACTGCCTCTAGCAGCTCCACATCCCCTTGAACTGAGGGGCCCAGAACTGGACACAATACTCCAAATATAGTCTCACCAGTGCAGAGTAGATGGGGAGGAGAACCTCTCTTGATCTGCTGATAAACCCCCTTCTGATCCACTCCAGGATACTGCTGGCCCTCTCAGACCCAAGTTACCAAAATCACTGCCTGCAAGTGGCCTGTCTGAAAATTGAAAGGTTTGATTTGCAGAGTGTTGAGTCAGCCACGACTGCTGATGGTAGTCGATGAAACTGTTTGTGCTTCACAGCAATTAAAACTAGATTGCTTGCAGATATTTTAACATTTCCCAATATTTTAGCAGTTTGGCCCAATATGTGATGGGTCTTACACAGTAGCATTCACTGATGAAAAGGAAACAACAGTTTAATGCAAAAACAGCATTGTCCTAAGTGTGTTCTGTTGTCTTTTCCCAACTTGAGAGTTCAGTGACATTCAGCTCCCTTTCACAGAATCACAGAACATCAGGGATTGGAAGGGACCTCGAAAGATCATCTAGTNATTTCGTATGGAAATGTCTCTGAGATAAATTCCAGACTAGAAAAATAGAATAGGAGTGGGCTGGAAGAATGTGGGAGAAACTCTGTAACCAAGTGACTTGAATTAATAAGTCCAGGATAGATTTGGAATAAGTGCCAGCTCTGCTGAATGCAGCAGCTCAGTAGAGCTGAAACTCTCATAGAATCATTAGGGATCGGAAGAGACCTCGAAAGGTGCTCCACTTCTTCATCGTCCTTGTTGCTCTGCGCTGGACTGCCTCTAGCAGCTCCACATCCCCTTGAACTGAGGGGCCCAGAACTGGACACAATACTCCAAATATAGTCTCACCAGTGCAGAGTAGATGGGGAGGAGAACCTCTCTTGATCTGCTGATAAACCCCCTTCTGATCCACTCCAGGATACTGCTGGCCCTCTCAGACCCAAGTTACCAAAATCACTGCCTGCAAGTGGCCTGTCTGAAAATTGAAAGGTTTGATTTGCAGAGTGTTGAGTCAGCCACGACTGCTGATGGTAGTCGATGAAACTGTTTGTGCTTCACAGCAATTAAAACTAGATTGCTTGCAGATATTTTAACATTTCCCAATATTTTAGCAGTTTGGCCCAATATGTGATGGGTCTTACACAGTAGCATTCACTGATGAAAAGGAAACAACAGTTTAATGCAAAAACAGCATTGTCCTAAGTGTGTTCTGTTGTCTTTTCCCAACTTGAGAGTTCAGTGACATTCAGCTCCCTTTCACAGAATCACAGAACATCAGGGATTGGAAGGGACCTCGAAAGATCATCTAGTCCAATACCCCTGACACAGCAGGATCACCTAGACCAAGTCACACAGGAACACGTCCAGGTGGGTTTTAAACATCTCCAGTGACGGAGACTCCACAACTCCCCTGGGCAGCCTGTTCCAGTGCTCTATCACCCTCACTGGGAAGAAGTTCCTTATGATATTTATATGGAACCTCCTCTGTTCCAGCTCACACCCATTGCCCCATGTTCTATCACCAGATGACACTGAGAAGAGCCTGGCTCCATCCTCCTGACACCCACCCTTCACATATTTATAAACAATGAGGTGACCCCTCAGTCTCGTCTTCTCCAGGCTAAAGAGACCCAGCTCCCTCAGCCTCTCCTCATAAGGGAGGTGCTCCACTTCCTTCATCATCCTCGTTGCTTTAGGGTGGACTCTCTCTAGCAGCTCTGTGTCCTGCTTGAACTTAGGGGCCCAGAACTGAAATGACATTCATCAGAAGCTGGAAAATTCAGTAATTGAAGTGGGGAAATGAGCTTAAGCAGAAGCTCCTCAGAGATGAACTTCAGTCCGTGTTTCTCTTTTATAGCTCCGTGTGAAAAGATAGAACGATTCCACTTTCTGAAGCAGCCATACGTAGCAAACAGCCTGTTGTTTTCAAAGGAACATACAACTCTTCTCTATTTTAAAGGCAGCTTTTAGATGATTGTGTCTTCATAAAGTGCCTAACTATAGGTAATGCGGAGTATTGATTCTGAATAATTCAAATGGCAATAAAATTGGGTTTTCGTGACATTCAGTCAGAGACATTTTGTATTTAATGTTCATTTAAAGAAACGTAGTCCCTTCTTACCTTCGGAATTTCAAAGCTGTTAAAGTAATTGCAGGTCATTAAACTAAATTTCTTTGAATAATCAGGACAGTTAATCTAATTCATAGACTGTTCAAACCAGTGGACGGGAAAGATCAGAATGCCAGGCATGGATTTCTCAGGAGAGTCACCAGATGGATCCTTCAGCTGTGCTAACCTGCTGAGAAACAATTAACCCTCGTACTCCACACCGTGGAACTTGGAATTGTGTTCCACACCTGTGTTTTTAAGAGAAATAAGCTTCAGAAGAGATGAGACTTGAAGGTGCTCTCTTCTTTCCTCTGGAGTAACCAGGTCACTGCGTAGTCACACAGGACCAGAACTTGCTTTGTGGGCATCACGGAAGTATTCCCATGTAGTCATAGACTCATAGAATGTTCCATCCTTCATAAGCAGAATGATTTAGTGTTAGAACTTCAAGTCTGAGCAAAAATGGATATGTACCAGTGTGACTTTGTCTAGATGATCCTGCTGTGGCTGGGGGTTTAGACTGGATGATCTTTTGAGGTCCCTTCCAACCTTTAATATTCTGTGATTCTGTGATATTTTCCAAAAAAACACGTCTTAAACTTAATTTCAAACTATTAAGTCTTTAGAATCAGAGGACTGAACTTTCCTGTGGGACTCGCGTTGTTTCTTAAGCTGACACAAGATAAATATATTTGATTTTTCTTCCTGATTAAGTGAATATGTTGGTGAAATCAATGGGAATTAGTTCTCATCTTATGCAAGATTTACAGCACCGATTTAAATGGAATTGGCTATTTTTACATTATGTTAAATGAGATTTCGATTGATTTTCTTCTGAAGTTTAAAAATGAATACGCTACAGTAAGAACTGCCGTCTTGAACCGCATTTATTTTTCAATAAATATTGAGAGCTGCAGTTCTCGGTAGAGTGTTGTGAAGCTGCTGCTACATCTTTAGAATCACAGAACGTTAGGGATTGGAAGGAACCTTGAAAGATCATCCAGTCCAATCCCTCTGCTGCAGTAGGATCACCTAGATCAAGTCACACAGGAACACATCCAGGTGGGTTTTAAACGTCTCCAGAGGAGGAGACTCCACAACCCCCCTGGGCAGCCCATTCCAGTGCTCTGTCACCCTCACTGGGAATGTGAGATGAGCTAAGGAATGCTGTTAATTTTCATTCTAATGTTAAGCTATTAATTATTTTGAATATTTTTTTAAAATGTGATATGGTTACTGGTGTAATGAAGTACACTCAACTGCATGCCACAGCATGTGGTGTGAACATCTTTGAGCATTTAAATAAGGCAGAATATTTTCTCCCTATTCTACAATCTTCAGTCATAGTGATTGTACTGCTATAACCTTGAAGATGAGAAAGAGATGAGTCAATAGCAGGTTAAATAAATAAATAAATAAGAAATTTTTTTAAAGATACCAGGTCACGACAATTCAGAAGAGGGGCTGAGCCCATCCCTTTCCAGGACAGCATATGAGGACTGCATCAGAGCTAAATGTGTTTGGGCTCTGTGAAGCAAATGATAGAAATGATTTCCTACACTTGATCATAAAATCACAGAACATTAGGGATTGGAAGGGGCCTCGGAAGATCGTCTAGTCCAATCCCCCTGCCACAGCAGGATCACCTAGGCCAAGTCACACAGGAACACATCCAGGCGGGTTTTAAACGTCTCCAGAGGAGGAGGTGTTTATTACTGTGTTACGTTCAGTGCCAGCCAGTGTTGATACGATGCTCTCTTGGAACTGGCCACGATAAGCTCTCCTAAAGCATATGCAGCTTAATTAGGCTTCTTAAATTCTTAGGAGTTCCTTCCATTTCTCTTACTTTCCTCAAAGCTAATGACCTTTATTTTTTTGACTGAGTTGACTCGCCAACCTGTTGCTTCTTGTTTTAACCTCAAAATGATGTTAATATTTCAAATAATCTTCTTAGATCTCCCCCGGTTTCAGCGACTGAGAGCCTCCACGTTCCATTTAACACAAAATAATAATTGCATTTCATTATGCTCAAAGTCTAACCTTTTTCATCTGCGTGTTTCTGGTGGGCTAGGCCGGCTGGCTTGCAGCCACTGGAATGCATTAGGCGGCAAAACTATTAGAACTATCGATTTATCATTTATAATACCACGGTGAAATGAAGGTTGGATGCCGTCCAGCCCTCAGATAACGGCGGCGTTACGGGATGAGACTGGATGAGCTCATTCCAATTAATGTGCTGCTTCCATGTGAAAAGCACAGGGAAAACAGACCCGAGACTTGGGTCAAAAATCTCCGTGCCATGTGCATTAGGATGCCATGGGTATATATTTCCAGTCTGTATTGATTATGATTTCCATCCTGCAGTGCCCTTGGTTACAACAATGCTGGTTTTAATCAGGTGCAGTGGGAATCAAGGGAATGCAGATCATTTGTCTTAGCCTTAAAGTGTTGGGCTAGATCTGTGGTGCTCACCTCCTGGTGTCCAGCGCGTTGTAGCACCCCGTGCAGTACGGAAACCGCAGGAAACAGCAGTGTTTTCAGTCAGTATCTGTGTGTCTTGTGTGTAGTTTGGGGTCTGTACTCACTGGTTGTGCTCTTTATTCATCCGTTTGACTTTTATCTCCTCCTTCTACCAAACACTTTAACAGTTGTTGAGCTACCAGGCTTGGTTTTGATATTGGCTCCACCTTCACATCTCTCAGGCTTCCAAAGCTACCTTCTTCCCCTTTATTTTTCCTGTGTGAGTAGAAGTTAAGGGAGGAAAACTTCCTGTCATCAGAGTGATGCTGAGTTAGGAGTGAGCGAATGCTGCAGTCACTGAATTTGCCGTCTGTTTTGCATTGATTGAGCTTCCTGGGCTTGCGGGAGTTTTGGAGGGCTGGGTTTTTATGGTTGATATGGTTTTGGTCATTTGTCATAACATCATTCCAACTGGGCTGTTTCCTGATGCGAATGCTTAATTGCTGCCAGAGCAGGGAGTGGCAAAAGCTTCATTTTTTTTTTACCAAATATTCATGTAGAAATGGGAAATAGTTGGAGGTGCTTCTTTTTTTGGTGAGGATTTTGGCTGTAAACATGGGCCATTCAGTTCAAGAAGGACACAGAGCAGCTGGAGGGAGTCCAGCGTAGAGCAACAAGGATGATTGACCTCATTAATGTCTACAAATATTTGAGGGGTGGGTGTCAGGAGGATGGCACTGGGCTGTTCTCGGTGTCATGTAGTGATAGGACAAGGGGCAATGGTTGTAAGCTGGAACATAGGAGGTTCCACATCAACCTGAGAAGGAACTTCTTCACGGTGAGGGTGACAGAGCACTGGAACAGGCTGCCCAGGGGGGTTGTGGAGTCTCCTTCTCTGGAGATGTTCAAGACCCGACTGGACAGGTTCCTGTGTGGCTTGGTTTAGGTGATCCTGCTGTTGCAGGCGGATTGGACTAGATGATCTTTTGAGGTCCCTTCCAATCCATAATGATTCTATGATTCTATGATTCTATGATGTAGGAAGTAAAACATGTCCCTCATGAGGAAAGGCTGAGGGAGCTGGGTCACTGTAGCTTGGAGGAGACTGAGGGGTGGTCTCATTAATGTCTATAAATATGTGAAGGGTGGGTGTCAGGAGGATGGAGCCAGGCTCTTCTCAGTGTCACGTAGTGATAGGACAAGGGGCAATGAGTGTCAGAGGTTCCATATAAACATCAGAAGGAGCTTCTTCCCAGTGAAGGTGACAGAGCACTGGAACTGACTGCTCATGGGACGTTGTGGAGTCTCCTCTGGAGACATTTAAAACCCACCTGGATGTGTTCCTGTGTGACTTGGTCTAGGTGGTCCTGCTGTGTCAGGGGGATTGGACTGGATGATCTTTCAAGGTCCCTTCCAATCCCTAATCTTCTGTGAGTCTATAATTTTGTTTTTTGAATGACTACAAGATTTTGGTTTTATTTACTCGTCTGTTCATTCATCTGTGATGAGTCAACAGCCTTAATTGTATGCTCAGAATGCATCTTTCAAAACTGGATTTATTTCCTTTTATATGTAACGGTCATCTGCACAAGGTGTATTTTTGAGATCATCTAATGTCGGTGACAAAGCTTTTAAAAGGATTTAACAGCGTGTTTTCAGGGAAGGAGTATAAGCAAGCTGAAATCAGTTTTATTTATGGTCAAAGGAACATCACTGAACATTGTAAGTGTAGAAATGTAAATCACAGAATCACAGAACATCAGGGATTGGAAGGGACCTGGAAAGATCATCCAGTCCAATCCCCCTGCCAGTGCAGGAATCCCCCAGCCGCTTTTAAACTTTTAAAATCTTCTTCAAGGGAGTGCATTTGATTTTCAGACTTACTAAAAAAACCTCAGCCAAACAAACCAAGGTGTTTTATGTTTATGCTCTTTGCATTGTCCCTTTCTACTCGGTTGCTTCTCGAGCCCAGGAGTTAGATGGAAAAGCATAAATCTAGTTTTGGTTTGGTATTAAATTTTTTATGCAATACCTCATCTTGCAGCGTGCTTCTCCCTATCTGTTTGAAAGCATTTTACTGCTCAGGTGTGTGTTTGTTCTGACTGTGGGGCTGTAGATTTTATTATAGAGCTGGATAAAAGCAGAAAGTTAATCTGATGCAGCAGTAATTTGTCAGTGTAACTTTTAAAAAGTGCTAGGATGTTGATGTTCCATTCATCTTTGAATCAGCAGGGCTTCGTGCTACTTCTGTTTTTCATTGTGCTGGAATTGAACCCGTGTAGCTTCACACTCAAAGACCTCTTTGAACAACATGTGATGCTTTTATTGCAAAGAGGAAATGACCCCACTAACTCCTGGAGTTTTGCTTTGCCAAAGGACTCTTCTCATTCATTTACTTGTTTTCTCCTATCTTTTGCCCCTCCTTTCAGTTCTGCTGCATGACATAGAATCACAGAATCTTAGAACATCAGGGATTGGAAGGGACCTCGAAAGATCGTCTAGGGAAATCCCCATGACACAGCAGGACCACCTAGACCAAACCACACAGGAACACATCCAGGTGGCTCCATCCTCCTGACTCCACAACCCCCCCCGGCCAGCCCGTTCCGGTGCTCCATCACCCTCACTGTATCAGCCAAACACTGATGCTCTCAGCGTTGACCCCGTTGCATGAGGGATTTGGTGGGCAATTCATTTTGGTGCTATTGGGGTGTAATTCTATAGAATCATAAAGGTTGGAAGAGACTTCCAAGGTCATCAAGTCTAACTGTCAACACGATACCACCATGCATTTCCTAGCACAGTGCTGAAAATCCATCCTTTGCTTTCTGACTCGTTGGGATGGATAAACCTGGGCTTTTGGAAGAATAAAATGACTTTGAGAAATGTCCAGTTTGGGCTGAGCAGCTTCTGTTGCAGCATGGAACAGACCAAAATGTTGTCTCTTAGTGAAGCCGTGCTGGAAGCTTTTCAGTGAGAAGTCTGGCCACAGACATTCACAACATTGAGAGTCATTCCCGCACTTGTCCCTACTATAACAAATTAGGTCATTAATTAATTCAGCAGAGGGCATTTAACACATTTTAAAGGTATTTATGAAACTTCTTCACAGGAAGGGTGGTGGAGCACTGGAACGGGCTGCCCAGGAGGGTTGTGGAGTCTCCTTCTCTGGAGAAGTTTAAAACCCACCTGGATGTGTTCCTGTGCAACTTGGTCTAGGTGATCCTGCTGTGTCAGGGGGATTGGACTGGGTGATCTTTTGAGATCCCTTCCAATCCCTAATGATTCTATGAGTCTATGATTTATTGCATGAGGAATGTGCTGTAAGTGTTTGATGGTTAACTTTCTTACAGTAATTGAAGCAGCAGCACCTATTACTGCCCCAAAGCTGCCAGTGCCTCAAAATGCTGACACTTACCCAGATCTGGAATTCACACTAAAAGAATCTCTGCTCTTGTAAGAAAACCTGAGTTAATCGAATGGGCGATTCCGCACTACCAAGTCCTGAATGGACTGGTAACGCGATGAAGCTGAATCACAGCACCTTAGCGAAGTGGAGAGAAATTATAGAGACTTGTGATCATAACAATTTGAATTTAAAAACTGAGAGATTAGTATTTTCAGTGTTTGAATCCAAGATTAGACTTAGAAAGTGGTGTAAAAGGGTGGCTTTTTGATATCCAATGTGCAGTGAAGCCAAAAGATAAAAATCCCACATGTGTTGCTGTCCACCAGGCAGTTACTGAAACTGATTGTCTGTAGTTTTCTTATAATTAGGGATTTTGTTTTTTGTCTGTGTTGGAAGATGATTCTGCTCTGTATTTTCATTTGTTTAGCATCTCTTAGCATCTTCCTCTTTGTTAAGGTCTGAGCTTCTTGTCTCCATTTAGGAAATTGTTCTCTCTTCCACCCTTTTCAAGTGGAAGTGCTTTGTTGCACAGGTAGTGATGGAGCAAGGGTTAGTTTAAAATTACATGGGTTCCAAACATATATTTACTATAGATTGTGCTGTTTTACCTAGATCGTGGTCTCGTGGGCGATGTTTTGAGCAGAATGCTCAGTCACTGCGCAGGTGGTGCAGAGAACCTGCATTCCAACTCTACTTGTAATAGTGTCTTCAGCTGCCTGGAATGCAATTATAAACCAGTTCTATTGTCTGAACTGAGTGTTAAAGATTCCTGTGTGCCCATTCCTGCATTTCCAGGAGCAGTTTTTACTGACTCTTTCACATTCTCTGTACAATACACTACACATTTAGTAGGCATTCTCAGCTCATGCTTGTATCCTGCTCTGGAAGGGGGATTGGACTAGATGATCTTTCAAGATCCCTTCCAATCCCTAATGTTCTGTGATTCTGATCCTCATGGTGATATAGTTGGAGAATAATTCAGATTGAGTAGGAAGAAGGAGGCTTTTAGCCCAATCTCTTGATCAGCCACGGCGTTCACGCGTTGTTTTCATGCGCTTACACATAAGATGTTCCTCTGTCTTGTAGTCTCCCTGCTAATACACTCCCCTCTGCTTTTCATTCATTTCAGTGAAACTCTGAAGTGCAAACAAGACATGTTAGCAGAAAGTGTTTCACATGCAGCTCGATGCAATTTGAAATAATCAAGATGTTTAGGGAGAGACAAATTCTAAGAGGACTGCAGGGTTACAAATCACAGGGTAATCTTAAAGTTGTAATGAGAGCGAGTAGCGCAGGAAGGTCTCTTTACAATTATTGTCATGCGAATGAGGTAGCACAGTGTTAATGTTTCATGTGTTCTGTGAGAGATGATAATAAACTGTTCTGCTTTGACCTTATTAGTGTTCTGTAATTTGACTTGCTGGCAATTTGCATTTCTCTCTGGTTACGGCCTTAGTAACCTGTGAGGAAGAAGTGGAACTGGCAGTGAATCTAAACGTAACTGAATACTGAAAAGGTCAGAAATATCAAGGATGCTAATTCCAGCACCTTCCTCTCATGACAAAGGTTGTCACTGGAAGACACCACATGGATCTGTTGAAACAACAAGCTGCAACATAGGAGGCTCCACACAAATATCAGAAGGAACTTCTTCCCAGTGAGGGTGACAGAGCACTGGAACAGGCTGTCCAGGGCGGTTGTGGAGTCTCCTTCTCTGGAGACGTTTAAAACCAGCCTGGATGTGTTCCTGTGTGACTTGGTCTAGGTGATCCTGCTGTGTCAGGGGGATTGGACTGGGTGATCTTTTGAGGTCTCTTCCAATCCCTAATGATTCTATGAACAACAAAGGCTGTGACAATGACGGTTCTGTGTTTGCTGAGAAGTGTCAACACAAGCACAGGTTCTCCTTGGAGAGCACTGAATACTCCTGTGATGACTATTTTTCACCCCTTTCTAAGTACAACTCTCTCCTTTTGTTTTCTTATTTTCCCCAAGAAGTAGCACTCTTCTGTACTCAAGGGTCCCCTACTAACTATTTAGAGATGAAGGAGACTTACATTTACTCTGCAGAAGCTTCTCCATTTCCACAGACCAGCTGTATTTCTTACACTCCAATGTAATTGAGTACATTTTCCAGTATTTAGAGTTTTAGGGGTTTTTTTCCACTCTAAAACAAAAATCTGAGGTTTTCCTGAGCAAAGTTGTGGTATTGAATGTGAAGGCTAAAGGCCTGATTAACATCTTAACAACTTTCTTTGATTTCTACTTACTTGACTGAACACTGAATCGGGCAGGTACACCCAGGACTTTGTGATCCTCAGCGGTGTCATTGATCAAGTCATTCCTGCATCACCACACAGTGACATAGGGAGTTGAACCTCCTACAAAAGATAGGACTTGTACTTGGGTTGTTTTCGAGGTTCAATTCCTTTCTGGTTCTTACACTTTGAAGTGTAAGAGTGTGGGAAGCTGATCACAGCTCTATATAATGTGATGTTTCTAACGATTGTGGGGCTTTTGCTCTTTAATTTATAGCATAGATCATAGAATGGTATGAGTTGTGGTGATGTTAGGTCATAGGCTGGACTTGATGATCTTAGAGGGCTTTTCCAGCTTCAATAATTCTTTGATTGTGAGTTGGAAGAGGTCTCTGGAGACCTAGTCCAACCCCCCTGCCAGAGCAGGTTATCCTACAGCAGATCCCACAAGAACACATCCAGGTACGGTTTGAATGTCTCCAGAGACATCTAGAGAGGAGGAGGCTTATTTCTGTCTACAGCTACCTGCATGGAAGGTGTAGAGGGGTGAAGTCTGATCTCTTTTCCCAAGGAACAAGTGACAGAATAAGAGGAGATGACTTCAAGCAGCAACAGGGGAAGTTTGGGTTGGACAGGAGGAAAAACTTTTTCCTGGAAAGGGTCCTCAGGCCTTGGCAGAGACTGCCCAGGGAGGGAGTTGAATTGCCATCCCTGGTCATGTTTCAGTGTCATGAAGATGTGCAGCTTAGAGACAGAGCTTAGTGGTGGGTTGAGACGGTTGGGTTAGTGGTTGGATTCGATGGTCTGAAGGTCTTTTCGAACCTAAAAGATGCTGTGATTCTATGATCATGAAAAAGGCATTTTCAGACTTTATTTTGTATTTTAAAGTGCTGCTTTTCAAGGTTTTGCCTTCACAGCTCTGTATCTCAGCCCAATTTTATGCCCAAACACACCTCAATCCCCCCAAAACAGCAGTTATGTCGTTATTGTTATATGTAGTTTGCAGCTAAATACTGATCCTAACAGCTGAGGCCATAGCAAGGTCTGTATATGCTACAGAAATTAAACCTGCATGTGCTCCTGTACTACTTGGTCTGGGTGATCCTGCTCTGGCAGGGGGCTTGGACTAGATGGTCTCTCGAGGTCCTGTCCAATCTTTAATGTTCTGTGAGGCAGTGATTCTGTGACTGATGCTCTCTCACTCCTCACTCTGAGTCTTGGCAGGATGGCAGGTTTCTCTCACTGGCATGAAGTTCACCACTAGCTCCCTGTATCTCTCACAGCTTGAGCTGTAGAGCCTGAGAATGATTCACGTGTGCGGGGAAGACACGCATACGTTTGGAAAGCAGGGGAAAGTTAATTGACTCTTAAAATGTTTTTACCCAAACGGTCTGTAATTCACTTCTGCTGAGTTATGTGCTGCTGGAGTGACTGTGCTGGTGTCGTGTGTTCCTTATAAATCCTTAATGTGGAGTAGTGAGACGAGTTTCACTTATCTAAATATGTATTGCAACAATTTTCTTCCGTGTCTTCCTTGGCAGCCACTATTATTTTCTCCAGCGTTCCAATGACAGATCACCACATAAATTATACCATTATTTTGTTATTAGTTCATGATTAAAAAAGACTTAATCTCTGCATTATGGATTTTACAGCCAGAAAAAAATACACTCGGTGAGACCCTACTCTAGTCACACAGAAATGAGCTTTGAGTAAAGCAGAAGAGCAACAGGGTTGATAAATGAATTTAATACAAACATTCGTAGCTGTGATTCCTCTGTATTTGTAAACAGCCAGTTGAGGCAGCTCGTAGTGCACAGGAACATATTGATGCTAATTCCAGCATCTCATGAAGTTCTATTGCAAGACTGTGTATTTTTATCTTGTAGTCTTCAAAGAACACATTTGCAAATCAAAAAGGAGCCTTAGGTTGGTGTCAGAACTGCACAATGCATATTCCATAGGGAATTCTCACCCGACTTGAAAACTAAAGATACTGACTGCTGATGCATTTCAGTGTTCGTCTAGGTAAGTGGGAGCACGTCGAGCATGTTTATTCATAAATCCTCTTTATGTGAGTGCAATATGGATCCTGAAAAGCAGCAAGAATGCGTTTAATGAAGGACAGGAAGGGAACTGAAGGGCGCGCAGGAGACGTTTGAAGCACACCGGTGTTCATAAAACAGATACAGGTGGGACATAAACCGCAGAAGTCGACGCGCGAGGAAAGTGCGTATAAAGTCAAAATGTGTGTTATACTGCTGGGTCTGGAAAGCTGGAGCAGCAGCTCCTAAAGATAAAGCTGGATTTCAAGAATGTTCTCTGGTTTAGTGTGCGTTAAAAATGTATTGAGCGATCCAGAAAGTCTGTTGTTTCTGGTTTTGTTTGAGAGATGGGCTAGCAGGCAAGTGAGATGCTGAAATACGTCCTAGAAAGTCTTACTGCTGGAGGGAGTCCAGCGTAGGGCAACAAGGATGATGAAGGAAGTGNCCTTGACGAAGCCAGAGACATTATCTTATAGTGAATCAGGGCAAGAGAATGTGGGTTTATTTTTTCCTTTTGTGCCACCAGTAGCCGACTGGACTTTTAAAGACTGGGGTATTCAAAACTGCTTTATTCACCAGAACTTTGGATTATGGAAACATTATGGAGAGGTTTTCAGATATTAAAATGTTAGATGTCCACCCTTCACATATTTATAGATATTAATGACATCACCCCTCAGTCTCCTCCAAGCTAAAGAGACTCAGCTCCCTCAGCCTTTCCTCATAAGGGAGAGGCTCCACTTAGATCTAATGAACAAATTCCTCCCTGTGAGGGTGCTGAGGTGCTGGAAGAGGTTGCCCAGGGAGGTTGTGGCTGCTCCATCCCTGGCAGTGTACAAGGCCAGGTTGGATGGGGCTCTGGGCAACCTGGTCTGGGGAGAGGTGTCACTGCCCATTGAATTGGATGATCTTTAAGGTCCTTCCTACCCAGACCATTCTATGGTTTCATGCAAATGTATATAAAGATATTTTTCTCAATGTGTACGTGAAGTATTTTCTCTCACATGCATGATTTGAGTCACAACTATCTACAAAGCCCCTGAGGGCATGTCTTTACTTGTTAGGAGCCTAGCAGTAGGGTTTGTGAATTAAAAGTGTCTTTCAACTACAGTCTCGAAGAAGAAGCCTTCAGTCTGAGAAAAAGGGTCTACAGGCTGCTAAAAGCCTACACAATTACTGTAGGAAATGAATAAGGAAAGAACTTAGATGTCTGTCGTAGAAGCCTCTGTGGGCTATTTTGTGATACTCAGTCCTGCATGGGGCTGTAGACCTTGAAACATCTGTTTTGTGCTCCTCTCAGATAAAAAGAAAAGTGTAGTGTAATGGAAAATTCACATGTCATTCAGGAGAAAGAAACCCAGTTTCTCAGGCTGACAGTTTCTTAAAGCTGTGAATCTTGATGTTTTAATCTCATGCATTTTGATAGGGCTTGATGTTCCTAACTTGATAAATTTTTAACAAGGAAGCCGAAGATGATGAGAAAGCACAAGGGGAGCTTTGCATTTCACACCTCGTGCTCCAGGCTTCGGGTTTAATTTTCACTTTTTGCACCAAGATCATTCCTTGGTGAAAGTCTGCCTCCGTCACGTGTTGCTCAGGGCTGGCTGTAATCCATTAAAACCACTCAGCTCTGGTTGTCTTCCCAAACCTCCCAGTTTAGTGAGGGCAACAGCATCAGTCCTCAGGATTCAGATGAGTTCCATTTACAACCAACGTAAATATATGTTTTTACTGGTAACTGACGGGATAAATCCTGTCATTTCTGCAGCAACAACTCTATCAGGCTGGGAACACAGTTTAAGTAGATGCGTGTCCTACTTGCATTATGGAAAGAAAATCTGATCAAACAGCTTAAGAGAGAAGGCCAATAAAAAATTAAACTGAGACACTATCTCGGAAGCACAATTCAATATATTTTCATTTGTACTCTTATAAATATTTTATTTATAACTTGAAGAAGAAATATTAATATGAGACTGTAGTTCCCTGGCTGGTTTTGGAGTTGAAACCATTATCCGTCTCTGTGTGATTGTAACCGTTTTCGTTCCGATGCGTGAACCCTTTTCAGTTTATAGAGGTGTTTTTTATATATTTATCTATACTGTCACAGGAGCATCAGAATTAGGAGTGTGACACGGAGCACTGTGATGCACACGTGGGTTCTAACTCTTTACATTAAGTATAAATCAGAAGTAGAGACTCCAGAATGGCGACACGAGTGAATAGCCCAGGAGATGATGGTGGTAGTAGTAGTAACTCACGTGGGGTTTACTGCATTAATAAATGATGTTGTTGCCTCAATTTCTCATTCTTAAGAATATCACTGATATTAGTGGAATGTTTCTCCCTTTTTTATTGCTTGTTAGGGGTTTTTAATTTACATACTGCCTTGCTGCTTTTGGCAGTGAAGTGGCCGTGCTGGGAAGGTCTTGATGTTCAGACATGGTAACACACTGAACATCTACAAATGCTTGTGAAGGTAGGTGTTGCACGGAAGTGTTCCAGTTTGACTGAGCCAAGGCATACACCATTCCCAATTATCTCCTTTGTGTGAACTATTCTTGATGAAACTATATTGAAGAAAGGATTCCACAACCATCTTAAGCTGTGGTTCATGTTGTTGAGGGGTTCGTGCTACTCACCACTGGTGTATTTGCACTTTTTGTACTGCAAATCTGTTGCTATTGAATGAGATATCATCACGTACCAATTAAATACCTTTGAAGGGAGTAGTTGGTTTTGTTGGTTTGGGTTTTTGTAATAATTCCTGACCTATGAAATCCTGTTCATTAAATTCCATTCCTACACATCAAACTCAAAAAAAAAAAGCCCAACAAATTTAAGGGTGTTGTAGGTCCACATGTGTGAACTCTCTCAAACAAGCAGATCTGTTTCAGGACCTTTTTTTGGTGAAGATACTTACTGATAATTAATATGTTAACAAACAAAGTTTTCTGGAAGTGGAACTGAAGTTCTTATCCCTGAAGTGTGGGTGTCAGGAGGATGGAGCCAGGCTCTGCTCAGTGTCATCTAATGATAGGATGAGGGGCAATGGATGTCAGCTGGAACATAGGACGTTCCACATTAATATCAGAAAGAACTTCTTCCCAGTGAGGGTGACAGAGCACTGGAAGGGGCTGCCCAGGGTGGTTGTGGAGTCTCCTTCTCTGGAGACATTTAAAACCCTCCTGGATGTGTTCCTGTGCCACTTGGTCTAGATGATTCTGTTGTGTCAGGGGGACTGAACTAGATGATCTTTCAAGGTCCCTTCCAATCCCTAATGTTCTGTGATTCTGTGGTAAATGTTTTATGTGCAGCAAACCTCATAATGATGAAGCCCAAGTTTGAGTTGTTTCTCAACTCACCCTTGACATTTGCATCAAGGTACAACGGTTCACAATACTTTCTTGAAATTGATAGGTGTAACTGATAAATATTTCCTTCTTTATGATTTTTTATCATCATTTCATTCCAGCTAGATTTCTTCACTTAGAATTATCTTTTCCCTCCCAGTTTTGCCCAACCCACTCTTTTTTAACCTTTAGATTTCAGACATGTAGGGGTGGTCAACCAAAAGCACTGGTTTATAATCAAATTATTAAAGTCAGGTCCCCCAAACGTAGTCATTTTTGAGATTCTATGAAAAATAAGTAATAATATAATATCCAAAGAAGCACGGGAATTTGAGACCTCCCAGTTTGTTGTCAGTGAAGGAAGCCTGTGATGAATGTGTTACTTGTACCCATACTCTCCATTTAAATCCAAATGTGCTCAAAGAAATATTGGAAAAGTAAGTTTGGAAACAAAGTGCTAGTCTTCTGGACACTTGGAATTGAGCAAAATTTGCACTGTCAGCTCACAAACAGTTTGGATTTTTCATTACTATTGAGAATGAGAACATTTCTACTAGGGCCTTTCCGAGGAGCAGTGTTGCAGTCCTCAGATCACTTCTTCGACACGCAAAACACAAGTGGCCTGATGAAGACAAGAAACTTACCGTGAGGTATTGCAGCAAATGGGTCTGTCTGTGCATATTGATGTTCCCTTAGGAGCAAAGACACGAAGGGTTGCTTTCATCTTCAAAAGGCACAGTCAGCCTTTTCTTAATGATGTTTGTGTTCTCAGATGAACAGCAGCCCTAAATGTGCAGGAGAAGCCAGATCAGTACTGACTGCTGAGAGTCCATTTTGCCAGGGTCACTCTCACTTCATCTACGAGGAATAAGGTTATGACCTTATCCTCACAGAGCAATGAGAGAATAGGTGTCCTTCCCTGTTAGCAAACTTGTGAGCCGGACAAGACTGTTTGCACCACTGGTAGCAACTTCTGCTTGATAGTAAATCATGATTTATAGAATCATAGGGTTGGAAGGGACTTGCAAAGATCATTAGAATCATTAGGAACTGGAAGGGACCTTGAAAGATCATCTAGTCCAATCCCCTTGACACAGGAGGATCACCTAGACCATGTTGCACAGGAACATGTCCAGGTGGTTTTTGAACATCTCCAGAGGAGGAGACTCCACAAGGCCCCTGGGAAGCCTCTTCCAGTGCTCTGTCGGTCATCTAACTTCAACCTTCCTGCAACAAGCAGGGACATCTCTAACTAGAACTCAGATTTCTCAGAGCCCCATTCAGCCTGATCTTGAATGGCTACAGAAATGGGGCCACCACCATCTCTCTAGGCAGCCTGTTCCAGGGATCCACCACTCTCAGATTCAAGAACTTTTTCCCTCTTGTCCAGCCTAAATCTCCCCTTTTCCAGCTTCAAACCATGACCTCTCATCGTATCATTCCCTGCCCTTGTGAACAGTCATCCCCAGCCTTCTGACAGGCCCCTTTCAGGTACTGGAAGGTCACTATAAGGTCCCTGCTGGAGCCTTCTCCTCTTGATGCTGAACAACCCCGACTCTCTCAGCCTGTCCTCATAGGAGCGGTGCTTCAGCCACCCTTAGCTAGTGGTCTCCAGCAAGACTTAATGCTTTAAACCACTGATTAATTTGTTCTCATTTCTATCTATTCCAGCATCCGTGAGCATTCCTGACGTGTTTCTCAGTGACACGACAGATCTTTTTCGTGACTGTATTATTGCACGTCAGACAATTAAAATCTCGTGTAGACAAGGACAGGTAAACCTTGCCTTCCAAGAAAAATAGATACATACAGACATCCCACTAATCTCTCCAGTTACTTCATCCTTTGAAAGCTCCTTTTTCTGACTCTTGGAGTGCTTTTGAGTAACTGTGTTGAAGGCTGAGTTATGTCCAATATGGCCATGCGAACATGATGTTGATGACAAGCTCCTTTTGGCCTCGCTGGAGGTAAATCTATACTTCTGAAGACAATCCCGTTCTGCTGCCGAGCCCTGGTCAATTCCTGATCAATTCAGCTGCTGGGAAATTCCGTGCATGGGAAGGCAGCGTATTGAGTAAGCCAGAAAGCGCTGCTCAGCATCAGGGAAAACTTCCATGAGAAGAGTGAGCTGAAAATAATTACATGCACAGAAATAGAGTCATTCTTTTCATAGCAGTACTGTTCATTTCAGATATTATATGTAAAGTATAAATTCCTTTCTATGGGATATTCTTAGAACGTGTGGATGGGAGAAGACAGTCTGTAAAAATATGGGTATTGCTGTCGCTGCTGTGGGTAGTTTTAAAAATAGGGTACAAAGCCTTTTTCTCTCTGCTGAGAAATAGAAGGTTAAGCAAAAAAAAAAAGCCAGAGTGAAATAAAAATGAGCAAAGGAGACTGCTAAGGATGGTACATGATTCAATAACACTGCTGGGCTGCTTTGTTGGCCAGCTAATGAAGCGTGGTGCCAAATTGCAGCGCTGTGACATAAGTCAGCGTATGGCCGGCTGCAGCTCCGGGGAAGGGGGGGGGTCTGAACTAGTAAATATGCTTCCGAAAGAGGAAGGATCAAGTATGTTCGTTCCTGTTCTCTGTAAATACCAGGTTTCACCGTTGCCGCTGCATGGGTTACGCTGGCTGCGGGGAGCGGGAGGGGGGTCTGGTGCATCAGGTGCTGCAGATCCTCGGGCGTACATTCACCTAAACCAGGTCTTAAAGGGGAGGATTTTTAGGTCTGTGAGGATACGTTTCACAACAAACTCTGGGTATCCCGCAGTTCTCAAAAGCATCATTATCCCGGGGTTCTTGTTTGAAATACTTCTGGCTGAACCCCTTGATGGTGCGGTCCAGCTGGTTCCGTGAGTGGTAATTGCACCGCTTCCTCGCAGACACTCAGGTTTCTTCGTGAGGAGATTTGCATATCCATTTACTATCGTTATCCTAATGACCACATATGGTCATTGTTTCAGTTGCTAATTATTTTAAACAGGCAATGTGTAAACATGCCGTTAGAGATAAACAATGTGCCTGCTGTAAATATGGCTTGTAGCCAACTACTAACCTAGCCATTTGTCTAAATTTTGCCGTGGCTTGTTTGAGATGATTTTTGGTCTCATCACTCCACTAATAAATATTTTTAAAGACATATAGTAGGTATGTGTGGCTATGAATGACAGATAGAAGATCAGGAAACAAAACACTGGCCAATTTGAGAATAAAAGGAACGTTTTGCTGCTAATTGGTCCTGGAGAAAGAAACATAAACCCACATTCTGCTTGGATATCAATAATAGCACAGTAGCCCTGCGTAAGGAATGAGATGCTTCTCGGTCTTCAGTCTTTTGAATTGCTAAGATTGTTTGGTGTCGTGGATACAGAGAGAAAAGAGTTAAAGACAGACACAGGCTTAGCTAGGTTCTGCTTAACTAACCTGGCAACTAGCCCTTCACTCCATTCTTTTGATTCATGAGCTGCTGACACTTCTCAGTTGCTTCATGGCTGTGAAGACTCTGCTGCCTACCCTTTTAAAGATGAAGATACAGGAGGGTGGCAAAACCTTGCTGGTTGCAAAAAGCAATGGTAAGCATAAAAATTTAAGAGAGTAAAACTGTTTTTGTGGTGGTCACCAGGAGCCTTTTTAGAGTACTTAGGTTTGATGAAGCAAAGGAGTACTGGCACCTCTCACAGAATCACAAAACATTAGGGATTGGAAGGGACCTCAAAAGATCATCTAGTCCAATTCCCCTGACACAACAGGATCACCTAGATCAAGTCTCACAGGAACACATCCAAGTGGGTTTTAAACGTCTCCAGAGAAGGAGACTCCACAACTCCCCTGGGAAGCCTGTTCCAGTGCTCCATCACTCTTGCTGGGAAGAAGTTCCTTCTGATATTTATGTGGAACCTCCTATGTTCCAGCTGACACCCACTGCTCTCAAACCATATGGCTCACTGTAATCCTCTTTTTGCCCCTTTCTGTTGTATATACACAAGGAGAACCCCTTCAGTGTAATTTTCAGGGAGCAGGAATCTTCAAGAGTCTCCTCTACTGATCTTGGTGACTTCATCCTTGACATTCCAGCAGTCTCTGCATAGCTTAGTTCTTTGGGAAGAAAAGTTCCAAATCCTTTTCTACCATCTAATAAAGGCAAAGAAGAAAATTATTCCCTGAACCTGTTTTATTCAGAGTTACAAGCTGATGATGCATCTGGTTGATCTGGGTAGCCTTCCTGACAGCGTTTTACAGTACAGCCTGTTGGAAGTTTCTGTGAAAGTGGACGGGCTTCTTTCTCTGTAAGCATCAGTCTTTAGATATTTTTTCATTAGCTCACCTAAACTGGAGTAATCAGGTTTGCTAGGTGACCCAGCATATTTATATGGGTAAAATGATGAAAATAATCAGCGAAGGATGGTAAGAACAGAGTAAAAAATAAGCTCAATTTACCAGCACGATGTGTTATTGACCTGGAGAGATTAGGTTGTATTCCCTGTTCCATTTCAGGGAGTTCATTCAATGTGGAGTCACTTGCAGGGATTTAAAACACTCTTCTGGTTCTTAACATAGCAGGTAACTATTAGGATTATTTCTCCATCCTTGAAAGTGGAGTCTTTTTAGAAGAGGCATCTACAGCAAGTACTTCCCACTGTTAGAATAGGTGCTTTTGTGTGCCTGGATGGATCCAGTTCTTACATGTTACTACATCATCAGAGAAGAACTGACTCAGTGGAACCTCTGAAGGTCTTCTACTCAAAGTGACACTTCAGCCAGCACTAAATCGGGTCAGTCATGGACATCTACCAAAGACCTGAAAACCTCAGAAGGTGGGGTTTGTATAAGCTCTGTGGTGCACTCCTCTCTGGTGAAAAGCTTTCTCATAGTGTCCAGGCTCAACATAACCAGCTGAGGTTTGTTGTGCTGCTGAGAAGAGAGAGAGCTTTGTCATCCTCCAACTGCTCTTCAAGCCATTGGAGGCTGCATTTAAATTGCCTCCTCTTTGCCAGGTGATGCAAGCATGTTTGCTCCTCAGAGATGAGAAGCTTTCAAGTCCCTCCGTTGTTGTGGTAGTCATCTGCTGGACCTTCTTCAGCCTTACAACATCCCTTTTAAAGTGGGGAGAACCCAACTGGGATCAGTTATGTAATCTGTCCCTTCCTGAGAGAGAACGAACTAAATAGCTGATCTAAAGAGCAATTACTCATGAGAAAACCTGCAAATATCTGCTCATATGCATTGCCTTTTTATCTTGGCTCTGCTGCTGCTGGTGTTCCTGTCAAGTGTGAGCACTAGATACATGAAAAGGATTTAGAGCTACCGGCTTTTTGCATTAATCAGTGGTTCCAAATTAGTTGGCTAAATATTGCTGTGTTGGCAGAAAGCGAAGACTGCCTGCAAAGGTTGCAAAGACTGATCTCAGCTGGAATACAGCTACTGGTGGGACTTCCCATGAGGGGATCTTTAATGAGGAGACGACTGGGAGGAAGTGAAGCACTTTGTGGGGAATACTGGCAGATACACTGGGTCAGGCAAATGTTTAGACTCTGTGTCAGAGACATGGTATCAGTTCTGGAAGCGCTCTGGAGAGTGTTTCAGGATACCCTTTATTAAGAAATAGCCTTTCTTGACTTGCTCCTGTTGGGACAGCACTTTAAAGACCCCCTCCTGGGATTCCCTTTTCAAACAAAGGCTGGAAAGAAGCTTGTTCTCATGGAGATGCTCTCAGGAGATGGATGTTAGCTCTTGGGATTAAACTTGTTTTCCTGTGTTTGAAGGAAAATATTGATTGTTGCTGTAATCTAACAAGGGTTGTATCGGTTCTCAGAACTACTGGCCACATGAAGTAGGCAAGTGTTAGGGAAATGACTTCCCATGCTAGACTAGCAGTTTGGGTTCTTTGATGCTTTCCAGACTCATCTGGATGTTGTGGGGTGTAAAGGCTCTTCTCAAGCACATTTCCTTCTGGAGTGGCTTGGTGTGACCAGTGATTTTGAAGTCTGTAGTTTGAAAGCAGCATAATGCTTAGTGAAACCAACAGATTATATAACAGAACTAATATAGTGTGTTTAATGAATCCAGTCTAAGATGTTGCTTCCATAACTCCACGTATGCAAACCCTTGCTACAGTTAAAGGCTTTTTTACATTGTTGGTGAATGCTGCAAAATAAAACCCACCTGGACATGTTCCTGTGTGACTTGGTCTAGGTGATCCTGCTCTGGCAGGGGGATTGGATGGGATGATCTTTCGAGATCCCTCCCCATCCCTAACATTCTGTGATTCTGTGGAAACAGTTTGACTTAATTTTCATATTGGTCATTCTTAAGTGCTTAAATCTTTTGTTGAGCTCTTTCACAGACATTTATTCCCCCTGGACTGCAGATAGGCTGTCAGTCATGGTTTAGACTTCTCCAAACAATCTGAGTCACAGAGCTGTAGTTATCAGATGTCTGTAAACTAGGTGAACTGGTAAACTAGGTACCGAGAAAGTCTTAGGAATGCTTTTCTTTGTGGAGATCCTTTAGTGTTGTACATCACAGGCTGATTTAACTGGTCTTTCATCTGCAAAGCCTTCATTTTAAACTGTGCTGAACTGACACTGGACTCAGCAGCTGCTGACCCACTCCACCCCAGTGCAACTGGGAGAGAATACAATGAGTAAAAGTGAGAAAATGGATCCAGATGATGATGGTATCACAAGGGAAGGAAAAAGGAGGTGGTGTAAAGGCAGACACCAGCAGACCCATGCCCAGGCAGTACTCAAGCAATGGCTACACTCCCCCAGCACCGCTTGTACAGAGTATTTGTCTTTTACTGTCTTTACTGAAGGTGCAGGGGGGTGCATTTCCATACCTGACCAGCACTACCTCAGCTGGGAATGGAATTATTCACTCGTCATCACAGAGGATCTTACCAGATTTGCTCAGGTTGATAATAATGCAACAGAATCACAGAAGCTGGATAAGTTGTTTTCCTCAATCAGTAAATCCATCTCTGAATCTGTTTTAGTGTGAAACCGTGTTTATAGACTGAAGAGCTCAAGCCAATCTTGCCTGTTGTTTACTCAATGATCACAGAGGTTCCTGTGTACGTCTGTGTTAATGTTCCATTGCCACTTGGGGGTATTTCTAGTCATTTCACCTCCTGAAAGCTGTGTTTGGGTGAAGCAGCACTTCTGTGGCAAAGGAATAAAGTAGTTCAGCTCCTTCTAAAGCTGGTGTTGGAAGTGTGACAGCAACACTAGGATCTCTGTAAGGTTAAGTTCTGATTGCCAGTGCTTAGGGTCATGGTCTGTATAACCTGGCTGATCTGGTTAGTCCTTTCGATTAATGAATTATCAGATGTTCTAGAAGAGAATGTTGTTTCTGTGATCCTGCTGTGGTAGGGAGATTGGACTAGATGATCTTTCGAGGTCCCTTCCAATCCGTAGTGATTCTGTGATTTCACTTGAGGGAGCCACTAGTTTAGCAGCAAGTCATTTGCCTGAACCCACACTGTTGGTTTGTGCCCCTGTTGTGACAGTGCTGAATTGCGTTGTGTTTTATGGCTTTTTACCTGCTGGAATAATGACATTTCTGTTTAGCACACAAGCCGTGGTACAACTGCGGTCAGAAGTGCTGACTGCACTCTGCACTGGAGGCTTGAACAGGAATTCCTGAGAGAATGCTAAAGCCTACACCTTTTTACAGTTATGGACACCAAACCAAATCCATTTTTTTAATCATATGGATTTTTTCCCCCTTGATTAAATGATGGAGCTGACCATATATATTCTTGTCATTAATCAATAATTTCTATTGTTTTAATTTGATGTTATGAAAGGCTAGAAAGCATATCTGACTTCAAGAACACTAACTTGACTCAGGTAAATGATCGCCAAGGGATGGTGATTTATTATGAAATCTGGGAAAGATCAGAGCGAATCTTCCCACCCAAAGTAAAGTGAAAACAAAAAAAAGCCTCCACTTAAGTCAATTATTTCAATCTCAATTAAAAATAATGTTCCTGTAAGGAAGTATTTAATGTAAGTAGTTCTGCCAGTCCAAGTCTGCTGCTGCTTTCTTGACTAAAAACCCACCTTTTAATGGTATTAATGATGTCAGGCTGCTTGTACATAGGCAGGGCATCAATCTCCATAGCATTGGTGTCTGTGTTGTCTGGTCTGCAAGGCTGGATACAAGTTAAGACTGTGATAAATATTATTTCATTTTTTCCTTTGTACCAAAGACCATTTATGAAGTTTATATATCGATATCTGAGTATTTATGAAAGTAACCTTTTCATTTATCAATGTATTTTTCCTTTGGTAGCAAGGGCATCCTGTATTGTGGAGGTGTCTTATGTTTTCAGTTGATCACTCAGCATTTGGTCTGCATTCAGAAACACTGTTTCATAGAATCATAGAATGGTCTGGGTTGGAAGGGACCTTAAGGATTGTCCAGTCCCAACCCTCTGCCATGGGCAGCGACGCCTCTCACCAGACCAGGTTGCCCAGAGCCCCATCCAACCTGGTCGTGAACACTCTCCGGGGAGGGAAGTGTTATCAGTCTTCTGGTGTTTGTGTATCACTCATCTGGTTAGTTTTCGGGTTTATCTTTAGCTCTGTGTCGTGTATGGTGGCCACTGGTGCAGGAATACAGTAAATAGTAGTGATGCCTAGTAAAAGGTTCAAGACAAACCTGAGGATCAATGCAGAAGTGCTGGGTAAAAACCGGGCACAAGCAGGAAACATTTATCTACCCAAAAGATTTAAAGATCTGTTATGGAAAAAAGGTTGAGCACTGCCTAACTTGGCTGATTTGTTGTGTTTTCACCTTTTGAAGATCACAGAACATTAGGGATTTGAAGGGACCTCGAAAGATCATCTAGTCCAATCCCCCTGCCACAGCAGGACCACCTGAGCGACCTGGGCTAGATGATCTTTCGAGGTCCCTTCCAATCCCTAGTGATTCTCTGATTCTGTGAATTCAGGAGGTGGGCTGAGTGGGTCGGGTGGTGATTACTCATGCAGGTAAAATGGTATTTTGAAAGAAATACTGTATTGGCATTTTGATGTTTGTGTTGTGCTCATTCTAAGAGATTGCAGGATACTTTATAAATAGTAAATCCATGCCTGTGTGGACTGTGATGTTGTGCTTGTTCATGTTAAAGCGATGTGTTGCTGTCTGGCTGCATGCAGAGCCCTTTGTAGCTGAACTCTAGGAACAGCTGAAGATGTAGTGACAAAGCAAGGACACAAAAAGTGGCATTTCTGGGTGGTTTATGACTGTAAAACGTAAAAAGCTACTCAAAGTAGCCTTTGAGGCTGGATGTACCTAAGGAAAAAAAGCTGGCTTTAACTTAGAACTTTGCAAGGTATTTTCCTTCATCACTTCTTTCCATAATGAGGCTTCTGAAACTCGACTGGATTGGAGTAAAAGTAAATGAGGTTGTGACCTTGGGACAGATTTGATTTGATTGTGTTCTTTTCATCATTTGAAACTTTGTTTCAGATGTCAGACTGTGAATTTGTGTAACAATAGAAACCCTTTAGGAACTTTTATTGCAAAGTGCTTGAGTCTTGTCTGCAGAGTGGCATTCCTTGGGTTTCCTTACAGCTTGCTGGCTGTGTGCTCCTCTGCATCAGAATCTATCTGTCATAAGGGAAGGGAATTTATGTGCCTTGTAGCCACAGTAGTTGCTTGCAACCAATATTTTAGAAAATGTTTTAATGTGGTGGAATAACAGTGATTTTAATAGCAGCAGAGCAAATACGTTCCAGGTGTTTGCCAGCAGACAAGTTCCAAGAGGGCAATCTGCAGAAAACTCGTCCTGCAGATGTATTCAGAAATTAATATCAGAGTACAGCTGGCAAATAACTTTGTTAAGCTTGTTCTCACTTTCACACTGTTTTGTTTACAGAGTAACTTTATTCAGGCTAAAGCTGTGTTTGTACAATTTTACCGAGTTTTCTGAAAGCCATTAATTTGCCTTCAGAGTTTTCCTGCATTTTTAAATTACCCAAAGAGTGGAGCTGTCCATTAATCATAAGATGAAGAGCCAGCACTGAGAGTGACAATGGGGCTGTGCGTCATAGTCAAGAATTTTACACCAGTTGAAGTGGCTGGAGCAAAATAATTTCAGAGGATAAAACAGAGAGGGCTCTAACCTTATTAAAATGTGTCAGTAAATAATAGTTGGTTGCTTCTGGTTTAATTTCTGAGGTGTTTAGTTAAACACTCGTGGGGACTAATTGCAAATGATGCGTGCCTGGTGCTCCTCGGGCTGATAAAAATAGTGACACCTGTGCAGAACCAAGTGGCTTCAGTGCCATCATGTATTTCCATCATGGAAAGCAGCAGCATAAAGCAAGAAGAAAACCCCAGGTATATGTCTCCTTGGTTTAAACTTCCCACAGAATGAAGAATAGTGGCTGGGTGTGGGGACTGCTTTTCAGCTGGGCAGGAAAACGGTCTCACTTGGCTTAGTTAACAAGTCTAAACTCGTGCCATGGTGTTCTGTGTGACTGAATCCGTAGAACTTATAGTTGTTTTCTCTGATGAGTGCTCTTTTTAACAAAAGAAAGGCTTGGGCTCCAGCTTGGTATCGTGTTTTAATAGCAAAACCTTTGAGTGTGGCTGTTGTTATCCAGGTTTCTCAGACCAGTGATGTTCATCTGAGAAAGGGAAATTAAAAGTTTCTCTCCTGAATGTTGTCTTGTTTTCTTCAGAGCTGTAGAAAAGCTGCTTCCCGACGTGTCACCCGCAGTGAATCTCAGCCTTAGGTTCTGGAGAGAAACAGGAATGACTGTTCAAAAATAAGTTGCAGATGTTATGAGAGCGAGGAATTTCCCAGTTTACTGCAGAGCTGTGCTCTTGCTTGTATTTCTTTTTCCTATTTCAGTTTAGTTTCACGTGAGGCTAAGTTTGACAGAAGTTTGTGTTGATCTGCAGCGTGTGCCCGTGTGACTTGATGGACAGGCTTTTGCTCTGTTAACAGACTCCTTTGCCCTGCGAGTAGTTACGTGAGTGCTACTCGCGGTTAGTGATGTTGATTCCTGCACTGGCAGGGCATCGCCTTCTTTTCTTTTGGTGATAAATATAAATAAAGCATCTCTTAACGTGAGCAGATCGCATCTAACCAGAGGTTCACGTGATGTTTGGACGTAACTTAGCAAAGAACGTTATTTAAAAGAGTCTTAACCATTTTATAAGTGCTGTAGAAAGAGGAGAAAGAAACGAATCGAAGGAGAAACGCGTTCAGGGACAAGTAGTTGCGTTAAGTACTGTGATTAAGAGATACTAGCTCAGCTCTCTACAGAAGTGTTTTGTGTTTTTTTTCCCTACAGGATGAAAATGTAGCACTCAGGAAACATGGATAATGCAGCTATCAAGTAAGATAGAAAATAGTAGAAAATTAAGTTAAATCCCACTTTTAAATTCCTGAGACAAAGTCTTAATCCTCTTGAATAGATTCTGATGGATTCAATTCTTCTATAAAAGCCCCTCAAAGGGAGAAGGGAATGACTTGAAGATTGTTTTGTTTCCTAATTGTTAATTAAAATACAGGTTCTGGATGATAACTTTGTATGAGCAAATGTTTGTTTTCCATTCGGTGACACTGGGGCTAAGGAGGCAGGAATGGCAGGAGCTGTTTCCAAACCTTAGATGTTCATCCTTCAGCTCTAGGGGAAAACTTTGGGTGTGAGAGATGATAGCATTTCCTCCAGAGTTGGAGAAACACTCATTGCATGATGGTTCCTTTATATCTGAGGCCTCAGTTGTCCCTCTGCCCACATGACAGCACAGCCACATAACCTACACCGTGCTGGAGGTGGTATGATGTGTCCTGGCTGATAGCAGCCCTGTATTTGATCTGCATGATAGCCCTCAAGCAGCTCAACAGTTTTGTTGCCTCCCCAAACCAAACAATGATACTGTAGGTTCTGGAAAATGCTCTGTTGGTATATAACCACCAGGAAATTTGACTTTGAAACTGCCTTAATCATGGTGGGAGATGGAGGGTGTTTGACTCACTGTCTGCAGAGATCACTCTAATCTAAGCACTCCCATAGTTCTACACGCTGCATTTTGAGCAGGATGCAGAGGTTACACTCCATGTCAGTTTTAGCAGGTGCCTCTGACATTGAACAAACAGTGTCTGATACAAATTCCAATAGTCCGAAGCTGTTGTCCAAACACAGAATCGTAGAACATTAGGGATTGGAAGGGACCTTGAAAGATCATCTAGTCCAATCCCCCTGACACAGCAGGATCACCTAGACCAAGTCATGCAGGAACAGAACCAGGCGGATCTTAAGCCTCTCCAGTGAAGGAGGGTCCACAACCCTCCTGCCAAAAATCAATCCAAAACTGTTCAGGTTTAGCTCGGTGGTTCAGAGTGGTCATTCCAGCTAGAGATGGGATCCTTGCCGGCATTAGTGTACGATCATCTAAATGAAGAGCTCTTCTGAATCTTCTCAGGTATTTTGAAGGCACTGGAACAAACAAAATGAGACAATTGGGGGTTTTTTTCCTGTTTTTACCCAAATTCAGTTAATCTTTACGAAGTAATAGAATCACAGAACATAAGGGACTGGAAGGGACCTCGAAAGATCATCCCATCCAATCCCCCTGCCAGAGCAGGATCACCTAGACCAAGTCACACAGGAACATGTCCAGGTGGGTTTTAAACATCTCCAGAGGAGACTCCACCAACCCCCCTGGGCAATCTGTTCCAGTGCTCTATCAGCCTCACCAAGAAGAAGTTCCTTCTCATATTGATGTAGAACCTCCTATGTTCCAGCTCACACCCATTGCCCCTTGTCCTATCATTAGATGCCCCTGAGCAGAGCGTGACTCCATCCTCCTGACACCCACCCTTCACCTGTTTATAAACATTAATGAGGTCACCCCTCAAAATTTGCACTAGAAATAGTTGTAGTATCACATCCCAAAAAACCCCTAGCCTAAACTGTTAGTATTGTTGTGACAATACAAGTGATGACCTGATTTCTGGTATCACTGCTTGGGGTATCTCACAAAGAGCCTCAGGCTCAGCCAAAGGTGGAGAGCAAAGAGGAGCAAACATAGCGGCCATCAATGTTTTCAAGTAGTGAGAAGACTGAACAACACCTATGTTTGAATGAAAAAGATGTCCCAAAAGCATTCAAAACTGTAAGGTGTGGTAGCCCCCTGTACTTTAATGTCCTTTACATCACTGACATATGAATGCAGGTGTATTCTAGCCTGCTGGTGTGGCCATCACTGGGGTGTGATTGTTTCCAGTTTGCCCCTGTTTATTTTACGTGTGGATCAGTGCCCGTTCATGTAGTTGATCTGCCGCTAGCTAGTGCTCTGTAGAGAATGTCCAGAGATCCAGTTCTGTGCCGGTGCAGTCGCACCCTACAGCAGTTATGCTGACAGTTTCATTCCAGGATTGGTTTGGTTTTTTAATGTGCTAAAACTTACTTGTAGAAATGAGAGTAAGATCTCTAATTCCTTTCCCCCCTCCTTGGATAAGGATAGAAGCCTGAAGTGTGAAGAGCTCAGAGATCCCTCATGAATCAACTTTCTATTCTGCTTTACTGGTTTCAGATATCTCTGTAATCACAGAACATTTGGAAAGGACCTTGAAAGATCTTCTAGTCCAATCCCCCTGACACAGCAGGATGCCTTAGATCATGTCACACAGGAACACATCCAGGGGGTTTTAAATGTCTCCAGAGAAGGAGACTCCACATCTCCCCTGGGCAGCCCCTTCCAGTGCTCCGTCACCCTCACTGGGAAGAACTTCCTTCTGATTTTTATACGGAACATCCTGTGTTCCAGCTGACACCCATTGCCCCTTGTCCTGTCACGAGATGATACTGAGCAGACCCTGGCTCCATCCTCCTGTCTCCCACCCTTCACGTACAGTTTCCTTAATCACAGCAAATAAACCCACCCATGAGCGGTCCCAAGGTGTGAGAAAGAAGAAATACACAACTACAGGGAAATACGTAACACGGGGATCACGCAGTCACTCCTCACCCGTGGTAGTTTGTCACCACTTAGCACCGTGAAAAACTGAGTCGACGAACAGGCTGATGTGTCTGTAAGAGAATAAGGGTTTCTTGAAAAAGTCACCTGCAGTTTTCTTTATATATAGATTTTATTTAATAGGTTACTTAAAATTCAGCTGTAAATGATAGTTCCACCAGATTTCACTTAGATTTCCTTGCTGCCACAAGCACCGAGGAACTGCTGCAAAGACAGGGACTGCAGCACGCAGCTGGCAGGCTGTTTTGTGCAGGATCATCTTGATTTTAATAACAATGTCTGCTGGAAATTTACTGTGCTCCAGGACTCGGTTTGTGAGAAATCCTGTGAATTTGGGATATTAATGTCAGATAAATTACTTTTAAATTGAATTTCTAGGACGCTACTGATTGTGTTTGCCTGGGATGAATAAGGAATTATCTATCCTGTTATCTAAAAACTTAGATAGGCTGCTTCTGAGCAAGTTGGAGGGTAATTTAGGAGTACTCCTGATAAAGAGCCGTGTATTTCACATCGCCTTAGGTGACCTGAGAAACAGAACAGCAATGTCTTGGTATGCAGGTGAATCTCTAAACCGTCTTTTATAGAACCACAGAATCATTAGGGATTGGTGGAAGGGACCTCAAAAGATCATCTAGTCCAATCCCCCTGCCACAGCAGGATCACCTAGACCACATCATAGAATCAGTCAGGGTTAGAAGGGCATCAGTCAGGGTTAGAAGGGGTAAGGGAAAGGTTGCATTTTTGATTTGTTAAAAGCATAAGCTTCAAAAACTTTCTACCTTCATCTCTGAGACTATTTTTTTTCTTCTTGAACTCTTTGCATATCACAGAACATTATGGATTGGAAAGCACCTGGGAAGACCATCTAGTCCAATCCCCCTGACACAGCAGGATCACCTGGATAAGACACTTCCATTTGTTGCGTGTTGGCATTTTTCTGTAGCCAGCAGAGACCTCAATTTACTATATTCCTCTGAATTTTACTGTGATGTGTGTCACTGACCAGCATCTTTCCAGTGGTTATGAGAAGCAAAAGGGTCATAAGACACAAAACTGGGCAGGTGCCCCCATTTTCTTCTGCCCTTCAGCTGGCAAAGCTTTTCTCCATTTGTAAACAGGGAAATCACCCTTGACAACAGCGCAGTGGCCAGTCCTATTAAGAGGTAAAATCTGTCCAGGAGGAGCAGGAACAGTGAAGTCTCTTAATTAACTTTGTGGTTAACAGTAAAAATATGTGTTTTATTAGTCATGAGTAACTTGTAACCTAACACTTGTAAAAACAATGTTGTTCTGGTTGCTGCGTTCTGGATGCTGAGTTAACCATAAATCTCTCACTTACGAAGCAGAAATGTACCTCTTCATCTCAGGAAAGAAACTCAAATGAAAACAATAAACAGGGTCTTCTGAAAAAAACAAGCAGCACAGTTGGGTTTGATTTGAAAGGAGCAATGGCAGACGTATGCCAGGTGTCATTGTCGGGGAGAGCTGGAGATCGCTTTATTCATTATGTGGTTTCAGAGTGCCCTAAATTGGAGGATAAGATTGTTGGGAGGGGATGGTTCCCCCAGATTACTGCTTAATAGTGACTAAAAGGCCCGCATTACTCCTGTTTGCAGTGAAAATAGTGCCAAAAAGCAGCAGTAGTTGACAGGAATGAAATGCAGAGCCCTCAGGGTTTTAGCTTGAGATGCAGCTTAATTGTATGTCTCTTGCTTAATAGAAATATCCCTGTGTCTCTGAGGCTGGTGTGTCTTCAGCACTTGCAGATTGATCCAGCAGTTTCCAACGTAGTTACTGGTGGTTTGGTTTCTTTTTTCCCATCACTGCTTTCTAAACAAATTCTTACCATGACTTCATGGACTAATGTAGGTTTCCCTGGTTTTCACTATTTCTCTTGATCAAATGTTATCTTCTCTCAGCTTTCTGTCACCTACTGTTTATTTCCTGTCATCTTCTCTTATGGCATGATTGGGAGACGGTTGAGATTTGAATCATCATGAACAGAACCTTCCTTTTTTACATCTAGTCAGTGGATGTGTAAGAATGTCCTGACTGAATTTGTCCCCTTCTCTGGAGATGTTTAAAACCTGCCTGGACGTGTTCCTGTGCAACTTGGACTAGGGGATCCTGCTGTGGCAGGGGGTTGGACTGGATGATCTTTTGAAGTCTCTTCCAGTCACAGAATCATTAGGGATTGGAAAGGACCTAAAAGGATCATCTAGTCCAATCTCCTAATGTTCTATGATTCTGTGTGATCGTGTGAACGAGTGCAGTTCTGCAGAAGAATGACTGTTCCTTCAGAGCTGGGTTGAACCGTTGGCGTGCCAAGCTTGCACAAGACTCTATAACCACTGTTCTTCCATGCCCTGCTGATGAGATGGAAACTGAAGTAGCTTCTTTAGTTCACTCTCAACAACTACCTGAAGGGACGTTGTGGAGAGGTTGGTGCTGGTCTCTTCTCACCAGCAATTAGAACAAGAGGGAACAGGTTCAAGTTACAACAAGGTAGGGTGAGACTAGATATTAGGAAGAATTTTTTCACAGAAAGGATGGTCAAGCACTGGAATGGGTTTCCCAGGGAGGCGGTTGAGTCGCCATCCCTGGATGTGTTTAAGGATTGTTTGGATGAGCTGTTGAGGGATCTGGTTTAGGGGTGAACTTGTAATGTAGGGTAAATGATTGAACTCTATGATCCCAGGGGTCTTTTCCAAGCAGAGTGATTCTGTGATCCTGTGACTCTTTTTGCCTGCTGAGAAGGGAAGGTGTGTTGCTGATATGTACCAAAGTTCTCTTCATACTTCTAGCCATAATATTAACTATGTTCTAGTCGTGTGTCAGTTCACAAAACCTAACTTTTACATAGGAAATGCCTTGGGAAAGGACCTCAAGAATTGCTCCTTTAAATTTCTCCTCTCTTACAGTAATCAGCAAAACTTCTCATGAACGTCAGGCAGTGAGTGCAAGCTGGAACATAGGAGGTTCCATATAAATATCAGAAGGGACTTCAGAGTGAGGGTGACAGAGCGCTGGAACAGGCTGCCCAGGGGGGTTGTGGAGTCTCCTTCTCTGGAGACATTTAAAACCCACCTGGATGTGTTCCTGTGTGACTTGGTCTAGGTGATCCTGCTCGGGCAAGGGGGATTGGACTGTATGATCTTTTGAGGTCCCTTCCAATCCCTAATGATTCTATGATTCTATGATTTGTTTTCTTTCTGAAAATAATGGAATTTGTGGGGTGGCTCAGCCTAAAGAAGAGAAGGCTCAAGGGGACCACACAGCTGCCTTTCTGTGATTCTATGAGTCTGTGATTATATAGTTAATATATTTTATTAATATATTAGAGACTGCTGCCTGAATTAAGCCACTTATTTAAATGAAGTTATATCTTATCTCATGTTAATTTCAAATTTCTACATTGCAGAAATTAGTTTTGCAATTCATGTTCCTGCAAAACAATTAAATATTAGCTGTGCAACAAGGAGTCTCGATGCTCAGGGATCCCCGAGCTGCTGTGCAATTAATATGAATGATGAATATCCATAAAGGTTCTGGGCAATTTGATGTAATTGGTTTTAATACGTAGGAGAAATTCCAAATATTAAGACTAAAACCAATCTAGTCAATAAGAGGCTGAGAACTCAAAATATGGAATGAAAATTTTTGTCGGAGAAAACCTGGATGAGAAGTAAAATGACATTCAAAAAGCAGGAGGGAATTCTGTTTGTAACTGTTAAGGGAAGCACATCCAAAACATAATGAAATTTTATTGGTGACAATTATTTATATCTGAAATGTTTTAGTTCAGTTATTAGGGAATGAGAGTTACATCCCATTCTTGCCTGTGGAACCCCACTGAAGTGATTATATTCCTTCCAATCCCATGTACCCCAAGTTTAGTTCTTTCCAAGGCAATGCTTTTTCCTCTCTGTAATCCAATATTGTTCCTCTGCCTCTGGAGGAAAGAGATCTTTGGTTTCATTATGCTTTCCCAAAATCCCAAAATATTTGCACTCTTTCAGATTAGGGGTGAACGAGTGGGAAAACCTTCTCCTTTGGTAGGAATTCAACAAGATACAGAACTTGCACAACATATTTTCCTACCATGTAGGACATGTTCAGGAGATGACTTCTGTTGTCTCCTGACTTTACAGGTTAGAGTAGAGCATTGTGGTAGACTTTTGCTGGGCTTGAAATCTGCAGAACTGACACCTGCCTTCAGTCCTTGTCATCGTCTTCATCTCTGGGGGATGTCACACTGCTCTGCATCCTGAGGATGCCTGCAGCTCTGCATCAGGATGCTTTTTCATAGGGTACACAAAAAGTATCTGTATCTTCAGCTCTCATAAAGCAGCAGAACATATTTCTCTATTGCATTTGCTTCAGCAAGGGCAAAGAGACTTGTTGCTTTTTCTTCTCTCTGAAGCATCAAAGAACAGGCACAGATACAAAGGGATAAGCACGAAAACACCTCAGGTGTCTCCAGCTGCCGTGTCTTGTTTGCATGCCAGTGTTAGTAACAGTTGACCCAATACAGGACAGACATATTAAATATTGGGGGGGGGAAATAATTGGGAATTTATTTGAATTAAATTAAAGAAATTCATCAAAGTAATCAAAGAATTTGGGCATTCTCTTCCACATCTTCTTGCCCCAGTATGTCTTTCCTGTTAGTACACCATACAGAATGTTTTGTTGAGTCCCAGGATAGGTTCAAGGTCCAGCTTGGTGGGGTTCTGCGCAACCTGTACTTGTTAGAGACATCCCTGCTTGATGTAGAGGGGTTGGACCTTTGGAGGTCAATTCCAACCCAACACACTCTGTGATTCTTTTCTGTTAGAGCAAGACTGGAACTAAGAGCAGGTATTAACTGGGATCTGAATGTCACACACTTCTCGTTGAGTTATCCTGTACCATTACAGCACATTTGCACAGTTAGTTGTCTCACCCATGTAATAGTCTTCTGTTCCTCCTTCTCATGGATGAAAGATGAGGTGTTTTACACACTACAGTTTCTCTAAGCTTCACGCTGCTACTGTTCATGTCTATGTTTATGTGTTTATGATGGATTGTACATTGGAAACAGTCTCAACAAGGTTGTTCAAAATGCAAAGTATGTGAGGAGATACTAATTGAAATGACTGTGTTTATTCCTCTCTGAGGGGAAAAGCATCAGTGTGGTCTAAGAGCATGTCTCAAGGCTAGAGGTCTTGGCATTCCCATCCACAATAAGAGCAATCCACTTTGTGCTAGAGATAACAAGAGACAGCACTTTTGCTAGGAGCATTATCTTTCATGTCCATTCTGTTGTGTGAAGCCGGAGCCTAAGGCAGTTCCATAACAGATATTAATGGGGACAAAACCTTTACACTATTTGGGAGCCAATATTCATCACAAACAGCACCATGTCTGTTGGGTGTAAAGCCAAATGGAGAAGTATCTGCTTCCTTGCATGTGGAGTGCTAGGAAAGCACTGTCTGCACCTCCACGAATAGCTGCAGGTGTCTCTGGAAAGACTCAGTACTTCCCCTCTGCTTTCCACAAAGATCCAGTGAATTGGCATGTTGGGTCCCTCAGTAGAAGGTTTCTGCTTAGTCTTTGCATAACCCTTGTGGACACGATGTTGTCAATGCTTGTTTACTCTGTTGGCTGGAAAAGAAACCTTAACAACTTCCATTCTGTCCCTAAGCAGTGCTGCAGTCCTCTAGCTATTATCTATTTTCATCAGTCTGTCACCTTAATGAAGTAATGACTGTGGTTTGTCATAAAAGGAGAAGCACCTCTGAAGAGCTTTGTTTGCAGTTCACAGAGCTGCTTCTCTGTTCTTTAAGAAAGTAATTTCAAAATTACTTTCCTTTGAAAGAGAAAGCAAAGCACTCCAAATGAGAGGATTTAAAATAATCAGTCCCAATATTTCACAGAGCCAAAGCCCACTGGTTGCCTTTCCTGTTTGTGTGAAGCACCATGGGTTAAAATCCTCAGTACTGTGCAGACCACAGAATCACAGAGCATTAGGGATGGGAAGGGACCTTGAAAGATCATCTAGTCCAGTCCCCCTGCCACAGCAGGATCCCCTAGACCGAGTCGCGCAGGAACAGATGGAACAGATCCAGATGGGTTTAAAACTTCTCCAGAGAAGGAAAAGGAAAGGAGACTCACAAAGATCTGTTTATGCACAAAGACGTTGGACAATGCTGGGGCTTAACAGACACCCAGAGTCCTCTCTGATCTTTCAGTATGACCTAAGATTCACTTCTTCAAGGGTATAGTGAGAGACAATTTCACTTTACAATTCTTTCCAGAGAAGAAACTTCTTCCCAGTGAGGGTGACAGAGCACTGGAACAGGCTGCCCACGGAGGTTGTGGAGTCTCCTCTGGAGATGTTCAAGACCCCCCTGGACATGTTCCTGTGTGACTTGGTCTAGGTGATCCTGCTGTGTCAGGGGGATTGGACTAGATGATCTTTCGAGGTCCCTTTCAGTTCCCAAAGTTCTGTGATTCTGTGTGATAGTTGATGTTTTAATCAAATTGTCATTTCCCAACAATTAATATTTGCACAAATTATTATTATTATTTATGTTTTATTTGAAACTTAATGTCTGCACTCAGCATAACTATTACATGTCCTGTTTTACCTGACAAGCAGGTTAAGAGAGGCTTCTGTGTATAACCCATAGACTGAGCCACACAGTGGCCTTAAAATAGGCAGTGACATGGGACTAAGTTTTAATTTGCTCATTCCCATTTGGCACATCTTAACTGGCAAACTGGTTCCTATTCATTGTAGTGGGATCAGTGGTGGGTCACGCTATTGTGTAAGGAGACACACTGACTGGGTCTGCAGAGAGGGATGTTGTCTGTTTGCCACAGATCTTATAGGCTGTTGTGAATTATCCCTGCTGCCTTATGTGCTTGGGAATCCCATTACAGTCCAGGAGTCCATAGTGTGTGAGAGAGCAGGTGGTTCTGTCTGCTGCTGGGGTTTCTGTCCTACATCTACAGCTCCTCTGCTTTTCTACACGGCTCTCACTTGTTTGCCTGAGAGCACAATCTTGGTCATTATGTGAAGAAGACCTCTGTGGTGTTTGGACTCTTAATGCCAGTTGATATCAGACTTTCTTTTTGCAGTTCTCTACCTTCTAATCTACTGCCCATTGACTGGTCAGAACTTCAAACCTCCGTTTTGTTTCCTCCTCCCTTCTTCCCTCCTGAATCAGACGGGTGTTATCTTACTTGTTCCCTTCAGGGCTCAATAGCCAGTGTTCCCTACTCGGTTTGACTTAGGAAGCTCAGCTCAGTCCTTCTCCCAAGATTAGTCTTTAACAGTAGATGGTTTTCTTGCATTTGCCTTATTCTTCCCCAGAAAGTAAGACTTTTATCCCCCCAACCTTCTCAATTTCTCATCCCTGACAGTGCTTGCAATCTAATTCTTAAGCTGAGAAACTTGTGCCGATTGCTAGACATTTCACACATGCTGGAACCAAGTAGGATATTGTGTGGGCAGTGCTGGATTTGATTGCAGTTGATAGGTTTTGCCTTTCTAGAGAGGCACGAGGAAGGACCTCATGACAAAAACTGTTGGATTTATTGGTGCAGGCAACAAAATAAATCAATTCAGCGGTTGAAAGCAGCTATAGTTTGATTTGTGGTGATTTGCTCCCTCATCTCTCGTGGTCTTGCAATCCCTAAATGGGTGTGGTTTAGCTTCTAGCTAAAAGAGGGGAGATTTAGGTTAGACTTGGGGAAGAAATTCCTCCCTGTGGGGATGCTGAGACCCTGGAACAGGCTTCCCAGGGAGATTGTGGTTGCTCCATCCCTGGAAGTGTCCAAAGGCAGGTTGGATGGGGCTCTGGGAAACCTCATCTGGTGAGAGGTGTCCCTGCCCATGGCAGGGGGTTGGAACTGGATTCTCTCTGCGATCCCTTCCAACCTGAAGCGGTCTGTGATTCTATGACTTGAGGAAATCCTGGAGCTCCAGATATCTCCTAGTATCTTAAGAGAAGGACAATTATAACATGGGAGAAAAGGTTTGCAGGTCTGAACTTGATATTCCACAGCTGTTGTAGGTAGACTCCATGTGTCTACTCTATTTTCAATTTTCATGCCAGGCATCTCTGAAAGGAAAGACTCCAGGCTTTTCAAATCAGATAGAAAGAAATACTGGATATTCATAGATTTATAGATACAAGGTTGGAAGGGGCCTCAAGGATCATCTAGTCCAACTAATCAAACTAAAAATATAGTGTAAATGAGTTACCTCAGCAGCCTGTCAGCCTGGGTTTTAAAACTGTCCAATGTGAAGCAATCGACCATTTCCCTTGGGAGATGATTCCAACGTTTCGTTGTTCTGATGGGGAAGAAGTTTCTTCTGGAATCTCTGCAGGAGTCACTTGTACCCATCACCCCGATCTTTTCCATGGGACTCCTCGTCAAAAGACGGTCACCGCCTTCCTGGTAGCTACCCTTTAGGTACTGGGACATGCTCCCCAAATCCACCTTTGAGCACCAAAGTAATATCCTAGTGTCCTAGAAATGTCATTGACTCCAGGCTGAATTTTTGCTGGAAAAAAGAAGTGTTGTAAGCAAATGGAAATAATTTGGGGTGAATATTTTTAAGGAGGAAGATGAAAACTCTCTGAGACTGAAGCCTTTTCTGTCCCTAGAACAAGCAGCTTCCTCATAACTAATGATCCACCTTGGAACAAACGGAGAGTGCAAGTGGTGGGGGAGGCAGAGCCTCACACATTAATTTGCCTGCCTCTCTTTAGAGATGACCCCAGGTATCTTCCTTATGAAAGAAGAACACAGACAGGAGACCAACTCAGGTATTTCAAACGCAACCTTGGCTGCCACAAAGTGATTATAGTCATTGCCACCATTAACCCCATTGACTCAGTCACTGCACAATGGCTGAAGCTGCACTTCTGAAACACTCCAGCATGGAAACCCTGCCAGACTCAATAAACAGGCTGAAGTGTGAGATGCTGCTGCTGCTGTTGAACAGCTCTGGGCACAAAGAGCTTCCTTTTAATACACACAGGGAGACTGACAAAAAAAGCTGTCTGGGGATGCTGAAATGCCAGACCATGTGATCTTCTGACAATATTGGATTTGTCATCTCTGCATCTCTGGAGCTATTTAAATTTAGCTTTTGTCTATGTTTTCACCAGAGTTTGTCTTAATTAGCTAAATTCAGTTTGCTGGCGTATTACAGCCTTACTCATCTTTTAAATTCACACGTAGGTCTGGAGCTTAGGGACAGGGCTTAGCGGTGGGCTTGGGACACTTGGGTTAATGGGCTTGATGATCATAAGGGGCCTTTCCATCCTTAACTGTGATTCTATGAATAATCTCTCCATCACAGACATAATCTATGGTTTGCTTTAAGACACCACCATGAATTTAGTGTAGTGTGTGTGCTGCTGTATTTGCATTCCCTTTGTTTTGTTGTGGTGGTGGTGGTTTTCTCTTCAGATATGGTGGTTAGAGGTCATATGCCACATACTCGTCTTCCTTGGAATCCCTTAGTAAGATGAGGGATCTCCCAGGTGTATTTCTTCTACGTTTCAAAGAGCTCAGCTTCTTTTTCTTGTCCTAAACAGACTAGTTTCTGTGTATGTTTTGGTCCTGCCAGCTGAGCGAGGTGTGGAAATCCACCTTCTTATTGATTATTCAGTGTGATTGGGGCAGTCACTCAACTACCCCAAAACAACATGAAAACCTTACGTTAGCTGTGGGTTTACAGCTTTATATCTTTTACACCTTTTATATCATGTGAATGTTCTGGGCTGGAGCTCGATGTCAAATGCCACTCTGAAGCAGCATTGCTCATGCTGGAAGCCAATGGATTGCTACCATTTCTGGCTATCTGACTACTTTTCTACAGGGAGAATTTATTATGGAAGGTGCATCAGTTTCTCACAAAAATTTCTTGGTTTTGTTTGCTTTGGGTTTTTTGTTGTCAGTTGCGTTGGTTTTTCTCTTCATTTTAGTAGCCCCAAACCTGTTTTGAAGTAGAATTTGATCCTCTTGGCGGATAGAATCACATAGAATCACAGAACATTGGGGATTGGATGGGACCTCAAAAGATCATCTATTCCAATCCTCTTGCCAGAGCGGGATCACCTAGACCAAGTCGCACTGAAACACATCCAGGCGGGTTTTAAATGTGTCCAGAGAAGGAGGCTCCACAACACATTTATCCTCTGTATGGTTAATGATTTTATTTCCTTTTCAGTCGAGGAAATAATATTTTAGTAAAATTTGGGCACCTGGTTGGCTCAGTTGGTAGAGCATGGGACTCTGAATTCCTGGGGTCATGGGTTCAAGACCCATGTAGGATATCTTGAGACAGTGCTGTAGGCTAACCCTGCTCCAGCAGAGGGTGTTGGACTTAGAAGATCTTTCGAGGTCTCTTCCAACCAGTAACATTCTGTGATTCTGTGATTGATATCAAAGTGATGGCAAAGTCATGACTTTAGTATGAATTCATAGACAGAGGGCAACTTAAACATCATTTGACTGTGAAAAAAACCAGGGTATGTGCTGATATTCAGTGGAAATAGTAGGAATAGGATTGTGTAGAGTGGATTGAACTAGATGATCTTTCAAGGTCCCTTCCAATTCCTAAGGTTCTGTGATTCTGTGTGATTCTGTGTTTTAAATGGGTCTTAACTGGTAGCATATAAAGAATAACAGAACCTTTTTAAGAATTAAATACTTTCTCTTTTGTCTGTTGAATTCAGTGGGAGTTTTTTCTCTCTCCTTTGAAACCTGCTTGGGGCTGACCAGGGCCCATATTGCTGAAATAGTAATTTAAGGTGTTAAAAAATGATCTTTTAGATTTGTTTGCCTCAAACACATTGGAGGCTTCGTTGGCAAAATCTGGCCTTTTTAGTCTGAATTAAAACTGTGGTCTGATGTGGAGCAAGAGAGACTGTCATGAACTCGTGGCAGCACTTAGTGAGTGCTGAGCTATAGATGCAATGAGAGGTCAGTTTCACACATAATCGTGGTTTAAGGGATATTTACTTAGAACTATGTGGAAACTATAGATATAAACCATAGATGAGCCTTGTCAGCCTCTGAGTAAAGCAATACAGAACTAGTGATATGAATTTGGAACATACTGTTAAACAGGAGTCGGAAGGATTACGGGCCATAGGTTTTACACTTCCTCCCACAGATGCTCTCGAGCCAAACAATTATCATCAATCAACTATTTTTTGAAGGGAGACAGTAAATTTAAGAAATTTAAGCTTGTGGAGATTCTGGGAAGATGAGTCCATAGTTCAAGAGTATGAGCTTGTCCCAAAGCCTTTCTCCTTTGTGGAAAAGGGAAATAAGAATCCCAAGTGCTGGATCCATACCTTCTGCATCGTTGAATCGAGGGCTCTGGTGTTCTGTCTTAAACTCTGTCAGCAATTTCTTAGTGTCACTGTGCAAGACTTTGCTAATTTCCAGTCTAGAGGGATTTGCTGATTGCTGGTAATTCTTTGATCGCTTCTTCAAACAACTGAGCATCGTAATTATAATGCTCTTATTTAATGAGGCAGCACTTCTCTAAGGACTAAGCAAATATTATTTATGGCTCAAGTAATACAGGTAAGGAGAAGTTTAAATCATTACGTAGTACCCAAGGGAGGGCTGCACCACGTCTAACATTTCACCAAAGAAATGTGACTGCATCCTGTAAGATTCTCTCAGTAGATCTGATGCTCCTCAAATAGTAAAAGCTTTGTGCATAGATATAGGGCTGTTGCATAGATCTTGGCTGTAGTAGATTAAATTCTTCACAAACCACAGAACCACAGAACGTCAGGGATTGGAAGAGACCTCAAAAGATCATCTAGTCCAATCCCCCCACCACAGCAGGATGCCCTAGATCAAATCGCACAGGAACACGTCCAGGCGGGTTTTAAATGTCTCCAGAGAAGGAGACTCCACACCCTCCCTGGGCAGCCTGTTCCAGTGGTCTTCACCTTCACTGTTAAAAAGTTTCTTCTCATATTTATGTGGACCCTCCTATGTTCCAGCTGACACCCATTGTCCTATCACTGGATGTTGCTGAGCAGAGCCTGGCTCTGTCGTCCTGATGGATGGCTTTGCTTGCAGCTAATTTATGCTTAGAACCTGTATTGGTTAGGAATAGCAGCAAAACCACTTTAGACTGGGTGGGGACATGGAAAAATAGACAAGGAGATGCTTTAATGACAGCTAATATTTAGAATGCTGAATATAACTACAGCCATGCTGAGGTTAGCCAAGTGACTTTATTTGTTCACTCTGGTTTTGATTCTCTCAAAAACTTCTCTTTGAGAGGTCTCTGAAGTGATGCTGGGACCTGCTTTGTCACAACAGTAATAGAAATTTGATGTGAAGGATCCCTGCGCACCACCCAAAGACAGTGAAAAAACTTGCAGGCTTCTCTTCCAAAGCCCCATATAAGCTAATTATGTTAATAAACTACTGAGCGAGGTCAACCTTTACTATCCTTGGTCTCTGAAAACTTTCACCATCCATGAAATTTTATTTGCTGGTTGTCAGACTGTGGAGTCTCAACTGGTTCTTCCATACATGATTCATAAGGGCAAAGGTCTCCTAAAAGTCTCCACATCATCCTGAACCATTTTCTGCCTCCTAGAGTCTTCTGCTTCTCGCCACGTTGCATGGTGCTTGTCTCCCCTTCGCGCCACGCAGCGCTTTGGCACTACAGTCCGTTTCCCTCGCACATTACCTTTATTTTCTCTTCCCTGATTTTATCTGAATTTCTCACTACACAGACTGGAACTGGATATATTGCTTTCTTATGTCTGTTTTTGAATCAGGGACCAGCAGAATATGACGAGAATTTATACCAGGGACAGATTTTGTTCATTTCAAGTGGAGGTCACCTATGGGAAAAAGGATTTATTGAAAGGTAATGACATTTGCTGCTGGCTCAAAACTGGAGGGAGCTACGGGGTCAGGAAGCACGGTGAAAGGGGCAAAAAATTTAAAACAGATGCAGTAGATTAAGGCCATCAAGTACATCTTTTCCAGTTGAAGCAAAGAAAATTCTAGTAGTCAGACAGGGAGGGGGGGAAAAAGTGTGCCCAGAAGAGTAGGATGTGTAATCGTATCTACAAAACTGCTAAATAAAAGGAAAAGAAATAGGGATGGAAAATCTTACAAAAATTTGCTTTCTAGCAACTGGATAAATAAATAATTTATTTGGAAGGGGTTTTTTTTGGGAGGGTGGGGTTGCATCTTTTACAGAATAATTTTGATTAGAAGACACCTTGACGATGGTCAAGACAAACCATTGACCCAATGCTGCCAGGTCACCACTAAATTACATCCCTCAATACCTACATCTCTAGGTCTTCTAAATAAACTCCGGAGAGGGTGACATCATCCCCTCCCTGGGTAGCCTATGGTTAAGTGAAGAAATTCTTCCTAAGGTCCAACCTAAACCTTTCCACAAAAGCGTCTCATTTTAGTTTGCTTTGGTTTTTTTTTTCTTGTCAGTTGTGTTGGTTTTTCTCTTCATTTTAGTAGCCCCAAACCTGTTTTGAAGGAGAATTTGATCCTCTTGGCAGCTGGAATCACAGAATCATAAAACACAGAATCATAAAACATTAGGGATTGGAAGGGACCTTGAAAGATCATCTAGTCCAATCCTCCTGACAGAGCTGGGTCACCTGGACCAAGTTGCACAGAAACACATGCAGGCAGGTTTTAAATGTGTCCAGAGAAGGAGACTCCACAACCCCCCTGGGTAGGCTGTTACAGTCACAGAACTTTAGGGAGTGGAAGGGACCTTGAAAGATCATCTAGTCCAATCCCCCTGACACAGTAGGATCATCTAGACCAAGTTGCACAGGAACATGTCCAGGTGGGTTTTACACGTCTCCAGAGAAGGACACTCCACGACCCTCTGGGCAGCCTGTTCCAGTGCTCTGTCACCCTCACTGGGAAGAAGTTCTTTCTAATGTTTATACGGAACCTCCTGTGTTCCAGCTTACACCTTGTCCCTTGTCCTATCACTAGATGACATTGAGCAGAACCCAGCTGCAAGAGCTTCTGGACTTCAGAATAGAATTGTCCTTAATGTACTTACCAACAACTTGACTGGAGCGTAAGAGCTGTGTAGGTTGGCAGCAGGGTTGACAAGGATTGGAGCAACTGCTAGGGGCCACTGTCCATTTCCCCTCTGCAAAGCTGACCAGAAGGGAAGGAAGATGAGCATCATGATATGCAAAGTGTTGTTTGATTTCTGTTTGACACAGGGCAGTGTATGTCAGCTGAGGTCATGGTGTAGGGGTGCACCTGAGTGTGTGGAAGGGGAGTCACCTTGAGTGTAGAGCTCCCACTAGAAACAGCTCATAATACTGAGCCACTTGTTTCGTTTGCTGCGATCCGTCTCTGGGCATTTATCTTTCCAAGCCCTGCTGGCGTGGGCATCGCTGTGCGCAGCGCAGAACACATTTGAAAAAGCGCTGTTTCAGAAGAGGCAGAGTTTGTCTTTGAGTGATGAGTTGTCCCAAGAGAGGAAGCTGGAGACAGTAACCATGTAGTGGTGCCGAGACAAAGCACCCAGGGAAGAAAGGAAGGAAGGGAAGGGAGAAAATCCTCGGCGCCTGCAGAAAGAGTTAAACGGTTTTTCTATTTACACGGTTTATTTCACAAGTGTCTGACTCATTGGGCACAACCAGCACAGTTAAATTACAAAATTACTATTTGGTTCTTTTTTTATTGACTACAATTCAAAGCTGCTTCAAGCCTTCCAAATTTAATCCCCCCAGCCCTTTGCCGAGAACATTACCTTTTATTTTCAGCATTAAACTGTGCAGGATACCCCTAAGGCTACATGTGAGCTCACCCTCCGTGATGGGAGCTAACAGAGTGTGTCAATTGTTCATGATTTCCTATTCTCCTGTAAATTGGGAGAGGCGGGAGGAGCACTGGAATGCGAATTTTGTGCTGTCAGCAGATCTCTGGCAGAGGCTGGCGAGGTAATTAATTGTGGAATGTGTTCAGCTCTTCTCTCAGAGTCGCCGTTTAGCAACCTGTCTACGTTGAACTAATAAGCCCATCGCATGGCGTCCGATGTGCTTGCTGGGCTTTCGCTGTTGGGGCACCCTCGCTCCTTCCCCGTTTTTGATTCAAAAGAGGTTAAAACACTGCTGTGTGTCAGTTAATATGGAAAGAAGGGCTTTTCTCAGAGACACAGAATGACTGAATTATTGAGGCTGGAAGGCACCTCTGCAAAGGGAAGGGTTAAGTTGGAGATTAGGAAGCCCTTCCTCATGGAAAGGGTGATCAGAGCCTGGAACGGACTGCCCAGGGCAGTGGTGGAGTCTCCATCCTTGAAGGTGCTGAAGCACAGCCTGGCTGTGGCCCTTAGGGCCCTGGTCTGGCCGATGCGGTGATGTTAGGTCATGGGCTGGACTTGACCACGATGCAACTCTCAGTGAACTTTTATATTGCCTTGTCAAATTCATTTGATCTGAAGTATTGGAGATGTTTTTCCAGAGTGCATTTGCTGTCCTTATGCTCCACCTCCTCTTCTCAAGCGAAGAGTTTTCTTATTAGTTGATTGCATTGCAGGTGTGAGATGATTATTTATAACTAATTGCTTAATTATGGTGCCTTTTATTTGTGGAAATTAGCACTGAACTTTAAATTCTAACAGGTGTCTCCTTATGTGTATTTTGAAAGTCAAATATTCATTCTATTTTTAATGGAATAAGGTTTTTAAATGTCTCATAATCTGCTCCTCCTAATGTGAAAAATCAAGTGTATAACAACAAAAATATGCAAATATTTGAAAATCTATTAATTTCTCTTTATTTCTAAAAAAAATTCTGTTGTCATTAGCACCTCCCCCTATATTTAATCTATTTTATTCACCAAATATATAGACAGTTGCCCAGAAGACAAATGTGGACTTTCACTTTCCTGATAGTTCAAAAGACAGTTTGTTCTACTAAAAGAAGTGTCACTAGCAGGTCAAAGGAGGTGATTGTTCCCCTCCATTCTGCCCTTGTGAGACCTCACCTGGAGTCCCATCTTCAGTTCTGGAGCCCACAATTCCTGGAACTGTAGGAGTGAGTCCAGGGGAGGCCACAAAGATGATCAGAGAGGAGCCTCTCTCCTATGGGATGGGCTGAGGGAACTGGAGTTGTTTAGCCTAGAGAGGAGAAGGCTCTGGAAGGGACCCCGTAGCAGCTTCCAGTACCTGAAGGGTCTACAGGAAAGCTGGAGAGGGACTTTGTATGAAGGTCTCCAGTGACAAGACAAGGGGGATGGGTTGAAGCTGAGAGAGTGGAGATTTAGGTTAGATCTAATGAACAAACTCTTCCCTGTGAGGGTGCTGAGGTCCTGGAACAGGCTGCCCAGGGAGGTTGTGGCTGCTCCATCCCTGGAAGAGTTCAAGGCCAGGTTGGATGGGGATCTGGGCAACCTGGTCTGGTGACAGGTGTCCCTGCCCATGGCAGGGGGTTGGGATTGGATCCTCTCTTAGCTCCCTTCCAAGCTGAAATCCCACATGATGCATGGCATGAAGGGAATCTAGGGATTGAATATAGTCTAGACCCAAATAAAATCTTTGCTAAAAGTGTTGTTCTGGCAAGATATTGCAAACTACAGCTGTGAAGAACCACATTTTCCACAGCATGTGAGATCACTGACCATCAAGATTTGCTTTACACTTGGGTTTTTTTTCCTTTGAATTGATTCCTGCCAAAAATCATCCAGCAACATTTCCTTGGACTGAATTCAGGTTTGTCTTGAAAGCGTGTGGACACTGGCAAAAGGTGTGAAAGTTGTCTGAAAGCTGTCCTGGCCGTTGCTCACAAGAAGTGTTTTGGTGCAACCACTCTGGCAGTCGAAGCTGCGTGTACGAGGAAGGCAGTTCAGCTTCAGGAGATCCTCAGATTCAAATATCAAAGGTGAAAGATAGTGGAGAAGCCAAAAAAGGTTTGATTTTATTTTTGCTAGATGCACAACGTAAACTGAGACAGAAATATTTGCTGGTTTGGAGTCATGAAGGCTGTACCCGAGAGCAATGGCAATGGCATGGTGCTAGATGCAGTAGTTACTTCATGTCTGTCAATATGTGAAGGGTGGGTGTCAGGAGGATGGAGCCAGGCTCTTCTCAGTGTCATCTAGTGATAGGACAAGGGACAATGGGTGTGAACTGGAACATAGGAGGTTCCATAGAAATATCAGAAGGAACTTTTTCCCAGTGAGGGTGATGGAGCACTGGAACAGGCTGCCCAGGGGGGTTGTGGAGTCTCCTTCTCTGGAGACATTTAAAACCCTCCTGGATATGTTCCTGTGCGACTTGGTCTAGGTGTTCCTGCTGTGCCAGGAGGATTGGACTGGATGATCTTTCAAGGTCCCTTCCAATCCCTAATGTTTTGTCATTCTGTGATACTTAGTTAAGAACTGAGGAAGCAAAACTATACCCTGATTGTTATGTTTCAGAAACACGTGGACATCAGTGGAAAGCTGAAGATAATGATTTTTTTCATTGGTTGGAAAGGTTTTGACAGAGTTTCTTTACAGATATCTCACTCCCTTCTCCATTTCTCCTTCAGTGTATGGAATGTAGGGACGCATAAATCTATATTGGTTGGAGAATTAAATATAGTGTGTCAGTGTCACATATACTTCTTTAAGCTTAGTCTGAAGAGGAGGAGGCTGTGGGGAGACCTTATTGCCATCTACAACTACCTAACAAGAGGGCTGGGGGTTAGTCTCTTCTCACAAGGAACAAGTTACAGGAAGAGGAAATGGCCTCAAGCTGCCCCAGGGGAAGTTTAGGTTGGACATTAGGAAAAACTTCTTCCTGGAAGATGTGTGAATGATCTTTTCACAATGTTTGTGTTGGAAGTACACAAGCCCTGCCCTGAGAAGCAATTGGTAAATCCTGTGAATTAGACAGTGAATGGTTTTACGTAGGTTTAAGGAGTCACATTAATTGCTTCGAGCACTAGACCTCAGTGGTTTTTGAATGGCAGACTATTCTCATTTATTTACTTTCTGTTGTTCTCGTCCCTCTGTCTAGATACTAAAATGTATAATATACAGTAGATATAAATATATATAGGATATTAAAATGTCTACATATCAATATGAATGTGTTCTCTAATTCTCTACACACAGCTCTACGCAACTGTCAAGTTAATTACCTCTGTTTATTATAAAATTAACTCCAGTAACATTTAGTCCATGTGGATTTATTGCACTAGTTTGTTTGTTTGTTTGTTTGGAGGGATTTTTGTGGGGTTTTTTTTAGCAGTCAGGTTATTTGTTGCTCATCCTGACAGTTCCTTCCCACTTAACATAGTGGTGTTTGCTGAGTGTCCAAGAGCGAATGAGTCTCTATGAGTCATCAAGATGAACGTTATCGATCCCCAAACAACAAGGTGTTTACTATCAGCAGAAATTACACTGTTTACACTTGGTTTTACATTTGGTGTAATGATTCCAAAGTGAACCATAAATAAGTAATACAGTGTCTTCTATATCTGAGCAATAGTCATGGATTTCTTTGTAAATCTTGAGGTTCAGATTAGGGTGGTGTGTTCAGAACCTGTGCTTGCTGGTGAGCTTATAAATCAGCATTGTATGTAGATATAATACACACACACATATAGAAATATGTAAAACACATATATATATCTCAAATATCTATATACAAATTAATTCATATCTAAAAATTAATATAATTATACGTATGCTGTGCATACATGTATGTATGTAATTACATATACATGTCATGTACGTGTATATGTATAAGCTAACATCCTATTTAATATCCACATGATATATACACATGTCTAAGATACACATATATATAAGTCTAAGAGATATATATGTCTAAGATATATATTTATATATGTATATCTAAGCTTTGGGGATTTTGTTCAATTCTTTAAAGAAATGAAATTTTGAAATGAGATGATGTGATTTGGATGCTGATCTTGGGAGATCCTGCTGTGGCAGGGGGATTGGACTAGATGATCTTTTGAGGTCCCTTCCCATCCCTAATGTTCTGTGATTCTAACGTAGTTGAAGGGAACCAACACTTGCTCTGAGCAGATCAACCAAGTAGTGGGGTGGGATTTTAAATTTTAAATTTCAGATTCCCAAAAGACATCATATGCATCAAATGCAAACTTGCATTTGCCTTTCCAGACTTCAATAAATTGGAACTTTAAAAAGGTGAAAACTTATTAATAAGAAGTAATATTTTGTTATAATTTACTTAATATTTTAAGAATGTAATCCTCTCACCTGGTTTTCTGTCAGTACACACTGCAGTAGTATGTGCTTGGATAATACAAATACCCCCAAAGGCCAGCACATGCTTCTTTTAAAAATCTAAAAGCAGGTAATTCACCATTTTTCTTTAAATCTTAGTTCAAGCCTTAATTGTTAATCTTGCTCAATTTTTATCTGGCGTAAAGATTCATTGTGTGGTCTAATTAATTGCACACAAGCAGGCCCATTAACGGAAATAACTCTCTACTGGTTTATCTGAGAGTTCAGTTGAAGAAATGGGGTTACACCAGGGTTCAGCTCCAGTTTAGGAAAAAGAATCTTTACTGCAATCAGTGATGGGCAGAAAGCGAGAGAATCCATTCTGACTTTCAAATCCCAGGTTGAAACTGAACTTGAAGATAAAAAAAAACAACAACTTTTGATACTGAAGCTTTTGAGGGAAAATAAACGCGGTAGAAGGGATATTAGTCTGGTTTCCCAGAGTCATTCTGTGAGTTGAACCAACATCTGCCCTGATGTGATATAGTTTTAGAATAGATTTTTTTATTTTAAACTCATATTTAGTGAAAGGATTCTTTTGCTTCCCTCACTTCTCTGTAATATTTGGAGGTAGCTGGAACTTAGATGTAGAATTTACACCTTGCTTGTGCAGGTAGTCATTCAGCTTTAGGCTTCTCTTCACATCCCAACGAGATAAATAAGACTTACACACGTGTTTCAGAGTTTTACTTCACTGCTGAAGTACTTTGCTCAGTGAATTTCTTTCCCTGGCTGAAGCTCTTTATGACTTGAAGTGCTCATTAGGTGCCTATTGATCCTGTTAAGAGACTGCAGTGGTCCTGAGCTTTCCCAGCCACTGATGAAATCACACCTGACATGTCCTTTCCATCCCTCAGTGGACGCTGGCTGCTTATACTGTTGACACGGCTGGTATTTGAAGAGAAATAAAGTAAATGCTAAGCTTGCATGTGTGGGCTGCAATGTGGTTAGAAGTCACCTTTGTTATGAGAACAGCTTCATTCCTCTGATGGTTTTGGGACTGCAGAACAAAGTGTCAAAGGTTCTGCAACCAACCTTTTTCTGGGTTTGTGTTGGACTCGTGCCTTAATCGCTGAAGAGAAGTCTGCCTTTAAAACCCACTTACTCCAGCCTTGGGTTTTCAAATCCTTAAGCAAAGGCCTGTTGTGCTACCCTTAGTGATTCAAGGTGGTTTCTACAAGATGGGTTTGTTTTGCAAGATTATAAATGTGGTTAATTATCATAATAATTACATATAGTTTATCTATTAGCTATATATTAATATCTAATATCTACTATATACAATACCAATAACACAGAGCTGCTGGAGGGAGTCCAGCGTAGAGCAACGAGGATGATGAAGGAAGTGGAACCTCCTATGTTGCAGCTCACACCCACTGCCCCTTGTCCTATCACTAGATGACAGTGAGAAGAGCCTGGCTCCATCCTCCTGACACCCACCCCTCACATATTGACAGACATGAATGAGGTCATTTGTACACAGGGGTAGGTGCAATCAGCACCGAAACATTTCTGTGTTACAAGGGCCACATTAACAATCTAACAAGAATATTCTCTGAATTTATTCTTTCTCTTATCAGAGTAAGTGGGGGAAAGATTAAAGTAGAAAAGGAATGTGTTAAGGTGTCAATAAACTCAGATCTGCTGTTAGATCAAACAGCTTCATTCTTGCACCAAGATCCTCCAGAGTATTAACCATATGGAGGTGGGAGATCAGATTCACTTCAAATACTCACTTGAGTCAAACACTCTGTAAAGCAGGGTCACCATAATATTTCAGTAAAACGTACCCAGAAAAATAACTGCCTGAAGTGACAAAGCCTGTTTTTAATGTTCCTTAACCTGACTCCCACAGTACTGCATCTCCATCAGATTGATTTTTCTAACCTGTGGAAATAATGCATTAATTTGCTGTTGTGTTGTATCTGTTTATTGCAGTCTTTTCCATATATAAACGTCAGCTTCTGGCTCAGAGACTCTGAAACCAGGTAAATAACATTCCTGGCAATTCACATCTAGGAATTGTGTGTCAAGCTGCGAACACGGTGCTAACCTCTGTTCTATGAACGTGAGAAAAGCTTTTATCACATCAAATCGGGACTTACATCTCATGCTAACAGATGGGGAAGTCCTTGCTGTGCTTCTGTCAGGAATCCACTGGAGTATGATTGTGTGCTCATGGAATCATAGAATCATTAGGGATTGGAAGGGACCTCGAAAGTTCATCTACAAAAAGCCATCTTCAGATATTAGTGGGAGGATTATTTTTCTTGGCAATTTCACAGGATGACAGGGTTGGAGTTTTTTGTGTATTAGGGTAGCAGCTTCCATGATGCTTTTACACTGGAGACATCGATGTGTCTCAGACAGAATAGTTTTTCCCCAGGAGAATTAGGGGAAAATAGTCTAAAAATAAGGTTTTTTCCTATGCTGATTTTTGGGGGTTTTGTGGTTTGTTTTTTTTCTCTGTTAAAAAGAGAGAAATCTAGTGATAAAGGATTAGACTCAAATGTTTCATGGGTATGTTGAGTTTGTTGGCATTTTTCTACGTGGTCATTGGAAGTTTGGGTCTGCATGTTATCTCAGTGTGATGATTCTGCTGTTATGTGCAGAGGCAAAATTCACACATAAGGGCACTGAATTTGTGTAATGGGATTTATTTAGGATGCAGGTATGGAATCCTGGACTCCTAGTTGATGGGATTTTGCCTAGTTGCTCTTTCACTCCCCCTCTTCAACAGAATATAGAGACTGTAAGCAAAGTCTGATGAGGAGAGGCTGAGGGAGCTGGGGGTGTTTAGATTTTGGAGGTCTTTTCCAACCTTCATGAGTCCAAGATTCTATTCTATGATTTAGTTCATTGCTTTGAAAAAGCTGTTGAAGAGGAGACTCAGGGAGGACCTTCTCCCACTCTACAACAGCCTGAAGGGAGATTGCACTTGGGTGAGGGTCAGGCTCTTCTCCTAGGCAACCAGCACCAGGACGAGAGGGCAGGGCCTGAAGATTCCAGGGGAGGGCTAGGTTGGACGTGAGGAAGCCCTTCCTCATGGAGATGGTGATTGGACCCTGTAGTGGACTGCTCAGGGTAGTGGTGGAGTCGCCATCACTGGAGGTGCTGAAGGACAGACTGGCTGTGGCCCTTAGTGCCTGGGTCTGGCTGCTGTGATGTTGGTAGATCCTGGGCTGGGCTGGATGTGCTCAGAGGGCTTTTCCAGCCTCCATTGATCTGTGATTCTGTAAAAAGAAGGTAAAAAAAAGCTAGTGGATCATGATAAAGAGGGAGATCTCTTATCAGTTATTGACAGGGCAAAATAGACTGAACTTGGGGAGAATTAATTACATTTATTACTGATTAAAAATTGAGTTGGATGGTTAGAAAGAAAAGTACAAACGCCTTACCCTAGACCTTTTTCTTCCCAGGCTCATCTTCACCCTTTCATTCCCAACGTCTACCTCTTCCCCAACCCCATTTGGCACAGTGGGGTGGGAAATCACATTTTGCATCCAACTTATTTATTTTACCAGTGAATATAAAAAAAATGAGGGTTTTCATATGCAGTGTTAGGATCTTTTGAATAATTTGAGCTTGGAGACATCAGATGCTCAGTGTTCGGTGTATTTATCTAACTTCAGATTCTGTTTTAGCTTTTTCAATACAGAAATATTAGTTTTCTCCAGGAGAACTGATCTAGACCAAGTCCAGCTGCAGGCAGCGTGTTCCCCCAAAGCACAGCAACAAGTGGATGTCAAAAATGTAGTTGGAAAGAAGATTCCCATGAAGGAAATGCTCCTACTTTCAGCAGTTCTTTTCCCGTAAACAGTTTTTAGATAAGCATGAGAATTCCTTTACAGGCAAATCATACTACTTTTTCCAAATAAAATACATCATCAGATAGAACAGAATCTATTTCACTGGAGCCTGAAATTATAGAACAGCAGAAAACTGTGTTTTCCACACTAAGCTGTATTTCTGTCGTTCCCCTGCGTCACTGCCGGTGAGCAACGTATTATTTGGAAGCTGTAGGCTAAACCAAAGTGGCCCTGATAAAGCATTCCACCTCACTTGGGGTTCTTAGTACTTCTCCCCTTCAAAGTTCAAATTAAAACCAATGACTATCCTAAGATCTTTAAAACATCCCTTTTATCTGGCTTCTATTACAAAAATCTCTGCAATTTAGGACTCTTGGTGGGTTATATAGTGCAGATGACTTGCTCTTGGATCATATACATCATGTACTACATCTTTTATATAACCTGAGACAGTGAATGTAGTGTTGGCTGTGACAGTCATATTTTTACCTTCCCATATCAATAACAAGTCTCATAACGTAGACTTTTTGAAAGGAAGGGAAGGAAATAGTGTGAATATTATTATGGGAGTTTTTATACAGCACAGTTTAATTATTTGGTTCAGTAATGTTCAATAATTATTTGAACGTGGCAAGCCCTCACAATCCCATCCCTTCAAAAACTAAATGGTTTCATTACCAGTAACTAATTTACAAGGCAATTTCAAAATCTCATGACTCCTTGTCTGTCTGAGATTTACTGTCTCTCATAAAAGGCCCTGGCTAGGAGATATGAATTAACAACTCATTAAAATGAGAGCACACATTCCGTATCTTCATTTTCTGTCGTCTCCCTCACTACTGGCTAACAGCCCTGTCTACTCATTCACCTGTTATGGGAGACAAAGATGTGATTCCAAGACTTGTCTCTCATCTCGTGGAGAAGTGACCTGGAGTGCAGCCCCGTGGCAGAGTTTGGGTTGCGTTTGTTCTTTAATGTCCCAAAATAGTTCCAATACCCTTTCCACGCAGACCAAACCCAGCTGTCTGATGTGCCTCAGGGGCTGAGGACAAAATCTTTCTCCAGCAGAGGAGAAAGGCAGGGGAGTGGCTCTGGCCTTTGGGCTTTAATGTATTTCTTCAGAGAGTCACAGAACATTAGGGATTAGAAGGGACCTCGAAAGATCATCTAGTCCAATCCCACTGACACAGCAGGATCACCTAGACCAAGTTGCACAGGAACATATCCAGGAGGGCTTGAAACATCTCCAGTGAAGGAGAGTCCACAACCCCCCTGAGCAGCCCGTTCCAGTGCTCTGTCACCCTCACTGGGAAGAAGTTCCTTCTGATATCTATATGGATCCTCCTCTGTTCCAGCTGACACCCATTGCCCCTTGTCCTATCACTAGATGACATTGAGAAGAGCCTGGCTCCATCCTCCTGACACCTTGAGAGTCTGGATGTTCTGGAGAGCCAAGATATATTTCTGGCTTCAGGTGGAACTACATTTATATAATTAATCATTTCATCCTTCAGAGGGGTTCAACAATCCAACTTCTGAGTGCTTCAACAGCAAACCCTTTGTTTGGCACCTCTGTTTTTTTCCTCAGTCTCACTGTACAACCACTGCTCTACTACTGTCTGTCCAACTCTACTGTTTTGACTGCACTTTTAGTTGTAGTCAGCAGTAAGGTCTCTCCTCAACCTCCTTTCCTCCAGACTGAACAACCCCAGTTTCCTCAGCAGCTCCTCATCAGACCTGTCCTCCAGGCCCTTCACCACCTTCTTCACTTCTGCTCTTCTTAGTAGAGCTGTAGCAAGGTTGTGACTCTTACCCCGTTTCAAATCCACTAATTAGAAAACACAAGTAATTAAACCCCCCCCAAAAAAATCCACTGGTAAGACTGAAGGAGATGATTTATTGAAACAAAGTGTGGAATTAGCGGAGCTGTAACCACAGGGGTCACATCATCTGCTCTGCCTATTGCACCAACTCTTTAAAGATGCTCCCTAGCCTGTGGTTCTTCCATGAACACACAACATTTCTCAGCTCACGTGTTTTAAATTAAATAGGATTCAAGCTGTTTATTGATTTAGCAAAACATAATTAGCTGTCAGTGAGTGAACTGTACATTCAGGATCAATATCACAGAACATTAGGGATTGGAAGGGACCTCCAAAGATCATCCAGCCCAATCCCCCTGCCAGAGCATCGATGGTACAACAGAGGGACTAGTCACAAAACTCTAACAAACACCTTCAAATGTTTAAGTGCCCTTCTAGAAAAACTTTGCCATGCTGCTAGAACTGGTGTCAGAAAATTCCACACAGCCCTTACACACAACCCGTTACAGACATCATTTGTCTCACAGCCTGGTGTGGGGGTTATAAGCAGCCACTTGGGGCCTGGTTCCTGTCTTGTGGGAGGTGGTGCTCTGGTCATCTTTTCAAGCCTGTGCAACTCATTTGTCTCAAAATAGGGAAAATAACTCTTTGAGATGTGGTGTTGAGGGATCTGGTTTAGGGGTGACATTGCAGAGTAGGATTGATGGTTGGACTCGATAATCCCAGGGGTCTTTTCCAACCTGAATGGTTCTGTGAAACTCAGGTTGACTCCCTGGTTCCTGTAAAATTTTCTGCTAGTCCCTCAGCTCCTGTTTATGTGGCAAGTGGTTGCCTTCACACTTCCTGACGGTTGAGTTTCTCTGTAGTGGTACTGGTGTTTGGGTAAAGACCATCTTGGCTGTCCTGTTCCCAGTCAGATGTTGTTGTACTGCCCACAGGTGGTACCTGAGCCAGAGAGCCCAAAGAGGTGATGTGTTTCCTCCCTGCCAACTCCAGTTTGTTGGTACCTTAAGGCTGATCTGTTAAGAAACCGCTGCCTGTCCCTATTCATTTAAGGATTGTGGCACAGCTGCACAAATCTAGTGAAACACTGCAAAAGGGAGAATCACAGGACATCAGGGATTGGAAGGGACCTCGAAAGATCATCCAGTCCAATCCTCCTGACACGGCAGGATCACCTAGACCAAGTCGCACAGGAACATGTCTAGGTGGGTCTTAAACATCTCCAGAGAAGGAGACTCCAAAATCCCCCTGGGCAGCCCCTTCCAGTGCTCTGTCACCCTCACTGGGAAGAAGTTCCTTCTCATATTGATGTGGAACCTCCTGTGTTCCAGCTTGCACCCATTGTCCTTTCCCCTATCACTAGATGACACTGAGAAGAGCCTGGCACCATCCTCCTGACACCCACCCTTCACATATTTATCAACATGAATGAGGTCACCCCTCAGTCTCCTCTAAGCTCAAGAGACCCAGCTCCCTCAGCCCCTCCTCATAAGGGAGGTGCTCCTTCATCATTCTCATTGCTTTACACTGGACTTCTTCCAATAGCTATCTTGGTTTGTTTCTCAATAGCTCTTGGCTTTTGCCATCACCATGGGCGAGTGAGGACAGTGCCACCCCTGCAGTCAGGTTTCTTGTGAGCAGAGCTTGGTACCTTGCTCCTGTTACCATCCATGTTTATGCAGAGAGATCTGAAGTTTCTGGAACAACACTAACTAAAAAATGTCCCCTGTCTCTGCACATGCTAATGGGAGAGGACTCCAAACTTCTTCGTGCACACTAGCAAAACATCACATGTCTTCATCCCCCCAAACTGGCCAAAAGATGCATTTCAAAACCATAATGGTGTTAAAATGGCTGAGGAATCAAAACAGCATAAGAATTCATCGTTGGTCAGAAAACAAAAGTGCTTTTAAACTATCAAAAGCCCACTGCACGCTATCCTAATTCTTTTCTACTTCAGGTTTCTGAAATATTTAGTAAGGAATAATCTGCAGAGTAATGAATATTGCTCTTCTACCGAAGTAGTGAATGCCCGCTGTATTTCTGCTGTAGCCTCTCGTTAAATATGGATGTGCTGAATTTCTCGTCGCCGGGGCCAGCTACTGATGGCTCTGTCTTTTAGCAAACGGTCCTACTTTTTTGTAGGGAGCCTACAAAAAGGCTGGGGAGGGGCTTTTTAGGTTGTCAGGTAGCAACAGGACTAGGGGCAATGGAGCAAAGCTGGAGATGGGTAGATTTAGACTGGATGTGAGGAGGAAGTTCTTCACCATGAGAGTGGTGAGAGCCTGGAATGGGTTGCCCAGGGAGGTAGCTGAGGCCCTGTCCCTGGAGTGTTTCAGGCCAGGCTGGATGGGGCTCTGACCAGCCTGATCTAGGGTGGGGTGTCCCTGCCCATGTCAGGGGAGTTGGAACTGGATGATCCTGTGGTCCCTTCTAACCCTGACTGGTTCTATGACTTGGTCTGGGTGATCCTGCTGTGGCAGGGGGGTTGGCCTGGATGATCTTTTGAGGTCCCTTCCAATCCCTAATGATTTTATGATTCTATGATACTTCAGTTCAGATTAAAAAAAAAGGCTGTCAATTGACAACTTCTCCAAACTGTAAAAAATAATCCAATTTCCACATTTTGATGGTTTGAGGATGGTAATGAAGTATTTTAAGATTGTAATTGGGATACATGAAAAAGCCCAGTGGTTCCAGGGCAATTGAGGACACTTGGAAGTTGGATCAGGGGACATGGAAGCAACCTCAGCTGCTGTTTCTCTCAAGGAAGGTCTGATCACACCAGGCTACAGCGAACAAAATGTCAGTCAGACTGTGGCTGGGGAAATCCAGCATCAGTTAGTGCAGAGACTAATTTTGAAATAAATCCTGTGTGAACAAAGGAATAGTTGTCGAGGTGTGCTTTTCCATCTGTGCCTGGCATGTGCCACCTCTTATCCTGCCTTTTAATCGCTACTGCAAAGGTCTCTTCCTTTCAAGTCCATGTGGAAACACTGGTGTGAGCAAAGTGATCCTTCAAGGGGATTAATTTCACTTTGAGGGAGGGAATGACAAAACCTGTGGGGATGTGTGTTTGCCCAGCAGAGCCCTGCCACCCTTCATATTCCTGCCCTAAATGAGTATCAGGACCTTCCTTACTGGAGATGGTCGCCTGTGCAGATTCTGCTGCTTCAGTCCAATTTCTTCCCAGTGAGGGTGACAGAGCAGTGGAACAGGCTGCCCAGACGAGTTGTGGAACCTCTTTCACTGGAGATGTTTAACTGCATGGATATGTTCCTGTGCATCTGGATCTAGATGATCCTGCTGTGGCAGGGGGATTGGACAAGATGATCTTTCGAGGTCCCTAATGATTCTATGATTCTAAGGCCTGTGCTTATGGGATCATTAGCTGACCTAATTCTCAACTGAACTGGGCAACCTTGCGTAGCACGTCCAGGCTTCCGAAGAGCTGACATTGAGATATTGCTACCATGTGCTGCTGCTTGTCTGGTGAGTTTTCTAGAATGTCTTTGCCCTAATCTTATGTAGTATTTTGAATCCTAATGATAGCAGTCAAGCTAATTATTTCCTTATTTTAATAGCCTGGCTTGTGGGGTATTTTTCCTTTGGAATGCCTAAACTCAACATGAAGACAAGTGCAGCTAAATGCTAATGCTAATGGCCTGTCTAAAAATCAATGATAAACTAAGGACTCAGGATAAATCGAAGTGGCTGAAGTTCAATTTAGTGTTTTCCAAAATACTGATGGGTGCAAAAGCCTCTGGGAAATTCTTTTTTGCTTGCCTCAGGCTTGGTCTTGAAAAAGGACAGTTGAACACCAGTTCTACCCTTTGTCAGCTTATCAGGAATGTAGGAGAGTAGGCAGGAGCTTTACGGGTTGTCACAGCTCTACATCCTCAGCCCACTACCTAACAATTCTTGCAAGGATAGGCAGAAAGTGTCCCTGGTGAATTCTGAGGACCAAGCTATTCCTGCAGCTCTGTCAGTAAGGTCTGTCTTCCCAAAGTCTCAGCTAGACTTCTATGATGATTAGTCATAAACCACAGAAAACTAGAGACCTCCCTCTTTAAAAAAAAATCAAATTCTCTTTCAAATGACATTTTAAAATCATAAATCACAGAATCACAGAACATTAGGGATTGGAAGGGACCTCCAAAGATCATCCAGTCCAATCCCCCTGCCAATTACTGTTTGCTTCTATTTATGATTTAAGATTTTCATAGTGATGTGTTTTGTTTTCTAAATTGCAAACATATAAAGGTTCCTTTTGGATCAGTGACAAAGTGTTTTTAACAGCATAGTTTTATATTTCTAAAGTGGAGAAACACAATTTTACTTTGTCTTTTGATTTTTAAAAATATTTTTAATTTTTTATTATTTTTTTTAACCAGTGCAGGTGTCTGGTACTTTTGGAAAAAACCAGGTTTAGTGGGTCTGGTTTCTCTCCGTGTGCTGTGGGAAGGTTGTAATTTAAAGCTGATGATGTTAAATCACTGCATTGCTCTGGTGACGAATGCAGTTAGCTAAAGGGTGCACTTCTATCAGTGCAAACTCTTCACTTAGTGTTATTATTCAAGGCACTCGTTAAATTGCCTTCATAAATATCTAGCTGGAAGGACTTTAGCGTCTCGGCGTGATGTATAGGTAAGTACAGCTTCTGCAAATGGCTGGTAGCCCAAACCTAAACTTTGCTATAAATAATTATCTGAACTGAGTTTCCCCCCTGCAGTATTTATTATGCTAACTGGGAATCTCTGCATTTACCATCTATTTAAAAAGACCAACTTGTGGCCTCGCCTCTGTTTAGAAGAGACCAACTTGCAGCCTCGCCGCTGGGTTTTTATGAGCAAGTACGCATGAAAGAAGAGAGGAGTTCAAACATGGTCCAAATCTTTAGTGCTGCAGGACTGTAAATGTTTTATGACATTTCAGAGGCAGGAGGGATAAACTGGCCGCTTCAGCATGTGAGCATTGAGATAACTTCCGCTCATCTTCACGTGATCCTTTGCAGTTCTATCGTACGGTGATCAGATCCATAGAGCTGACTCTTAGAATGTGATGTACAAGCATGGGCAAGCCGACACTGATAGATTTTTTGATGTCTGCTGGCATGGGTGCACGAGATCTCACTTGTAAATGGGGATCAATCTGTCTTTTCAGGCAGTTCTGAAAGAATCCAATTGCACTGCGTAGTGCTAGGTGATTAGGCTTCCTTTTCTATTTTCAAATAATGGTTGTTTTCAAATTTGTGTTAATTCCTCTTTCTTCTGAAACAATTTCATCGCCATACAGTTTCCATTTTTGCTGTTTAACCCTGGTGTAAAGCACAGAGAGTCATACAACCATAGAATGGAACAGCACAGTAGGGCTCGTGCTGCTGGAAGGGTATGCAGAAGTGGTCTGGAACCTCATGGTTGAGATACTTCTGCCACCAGTATTAAAGGATTGTTTCGTGCTAAATTGAACCTTCCGCTTTATGTCTGAAGGAAATAGGGTTTTAAGATAGAAAGGGGTAGATTCAGGCTAGGAAAAAAGTTCTTTAATCTGAGAGTGGTAGATCCCTGGAATGGGTTGTCTAGGGAGGTGGTGAGGCTCCTTAAGGGCAACGAGGCTGGTGAGGGGCCTTGAGCACAAGCCCTATGAGGAGAGGCTGAGGGAGCTGGGATTGTTTAGCCTTGAGAAGAGGAGGCTCAGGGGAGACCTTATTGCTGTCTACAACTACCTGAGGGGTGGTTGTGGCCAGGAGGAGGTTGCTCTCTTCTCTCAGGCAGCCAGCACCAGAACAAGAGGACACAGCCTCAAGCTGCGCCAGGGGAAATTGAGGCTTGAGGTGAGGAGAAAGTTCTTCACCGAGAGAGTCATTGGCCACTGGAATGGCCTGCCCAGGGAGGTGGTGGAGTCGCCAACTCTGGAGCTGTTCAAGGCAGGATTGGACGTGGCACTTGGTGCCATGGTCTAGCCTTGAGCTCTGTGGTGACAGGTTGGACTTGATGATCTATGAGGTCTCTTCCAACCTTGATAATACTGTGATACTGTGATATAAGGTCAGGTTTGATAGGGCTCTGGGCAGTCTGTTGTAGTTAGAGATGTCCCTGCTTGTTGTAGGGGGGTTCATTGAATCACAGAACATTAGGGATGGAAGGAACCTCGAAAGATCACTAGTCCAATCCCCTGACACAGTAGGATCACCTAGACCAAGTCCCACAGGAACACATCCAGGCGGGTTTTAAATGTCTCCAGAGAAGGAGGCTCCACAATCCACCTGAGCAACCCTTCCAACACTTCCAGAACCCTTCCAACCAAAGACATCTTATGATTCTAGGAATATACAGCAGAACAGTCATGTTACATAAGGGAAGATAAGGAGAGTTACCGGGGAAGTTGACTTGTGGCAGGATAAGAAGTTTTCTCCCACTTCCCAAGCAGTAAATGAAGCCAGGCACATGGGCATAAGATGAATGTTCCAAAAAGGGACACCTGTCAGTTGCCTTTCTGTTTGGTCTCCAACACTTGTAGCCTTCTTGTAAGGATCACAGTGGGGGCCTCTCCAATGAGTAAAACATGATTCAATCAGCTCTGAGCAGTGATGTCAGCACCAGGAAGCTCACAGAGATGTTCTGGTTGTATATTTAAAAGTTCTTCTGTTTGTCCTGAAGCTGTCTTAAAGCTCACATGTGGAAACAGTGCCTTAAATGGTTTCCATCTGATCCAGTCGTTCAGAGCTCAGAACACTTAAAGGTGTCTGCCACAGATATCTTACCCCTGCCTGTTCCAGAGGCTGGAGAACTGATCTACAGAGTGAGATTGCTCCTTCTGACAAGGTAGTAAAAAGAGGTTTTGTTGAAAACAAAATTGCCTGGAGATTCACTCTTCTCTTCAGGTGGATTTTAGCTTTGAAACATATTTAATGGTTTACAAAGGCTAAGAACACCCCGAGTAACTGAGCAGAGCTGTGTGAGTGCATGTGACTGGTGTGAGACCTGCGATCCATTTTGTCCTCTTAGCCACTGTTGGTGACCTCAAACTCTGCACAGGTGCTGCCCAAGCTGGGATGTTTCACCCCTGGTTTTGGCGTTACAGAGAGCACGGCTGTCTGTAAGTGTTAGGAAGGGTTTAGAATCCTTCTACAGCAGCAAAGCCACTGTGTAGGATGAAGAGTTTTGTAAATATAAAGCCTTTGGAGAGAGAGAGAGAGAGAAGGGAAAAGTGGTGCCTTTAGCTTTCTGTCGTATTAGAATGTGGGGTGAGAGAAGGGAAAGGGAGAGGAACTACAGTGTTGATTCCCTCTGGATTTCCCTTAAAATGGTGCTAAACATTCAGGAGAAACAACTTTAGTAGATGTTGGAGTGAGTAGAAACAATTCCCTTCAAGCACCTCATTTCATGTGTGTTTTTAAATACCCACTGCTATTGCCGTCTGAACTATGAGATGTTGTTCTTCAGTTTTTATGAAACTGTGAGAACGACTTTGGCCAGAGTCCTGGTGGTGCAAGTCGGTGTCTCAGGGCTTAATTCAGCAAAGTGGCAGCAGTTTTAGCATCGAGCAAATTGGATGGAAAGCTGACTCCTTTGTCTTCACGGCACTCTCTGTTACTCACATCAATAATGGTTACAGCGCAGTTATTACTCAGCTTTTTGCTTCTGATAAGTAAAACAGAAGGGGTCTGTCTTGCTCGTGCTGTTTCTCAGAGTCAATATTCACAGGATCACAGAGCATTAGGGGTTGAAAGGGACCTTGAAAGATCATCTAGTCTAATCCCCCTGCCACAGCAGGATCCCCTAGACCAAGTCTCACAGGAACATATCCACGTGGGTTTTAAATGTCTCCAGAGAAGGAGACTCCACAAACCCCCCTAGGCAGCCCCTTCCAGTGCTCTGTCACCCTCACCGTGAAGTTCCTTCTCAGATTGATGTGGAACCTTCTCTGCTCCAGCTCACACCCATTGCTTCTTGTCCTATTGTTGGGTGCCCCTGAGCAGAGCCTGGCTTCATCCTCCTGACACCCACCCTGTCCATATTGATCAACATTCATGGGGTCTCTTGTGATTTAACCAAAGACAAGTGAAATCTTGTTTCCTTAGAAATTTCATTCAGATATTTAAGTACCAGTGATGCAAATCTGTTAATTTATTTGTTTTAAATGAGAATTCTAAGGTACAGATATGGTTACTTTAAAGTTATTAGTGATTTTTAGCATCCTGATCAATTTTGTCTTGTCTACCCTCAGGTCCATGTTACTTTTACCTTTCTCCATAGAAAAACTAGTAAATTCACAGAAACACAGAACATTAGGATTGGAAGGGACCTTGAAAGATCATCTAGTCCAATCTCAACATTATGTGAGTGCAGTGGATTAAAAGCTTATTAAAAAAAAACACATGCAGTAAATACAAAACACAACAACAAAAGAGCTGAACAGGCAAAGCAGCTCACCTTTTTTATCTCATTTGTCAAAAAATCACTGCTGTGGCAGTTGAATTACAAGAGCAGCCTAACTATCCTGATTCCACTTTGGGATTAAACATAACCAAATGCAGAGTTGTTAATTTTGTGAGAAGTTTCATCTAGGTTAGGCTCCACCTTGAATTCCCACTTTCATATTTCCTGGGACAACGAGCAAAACTTTACTGTGTAAGCAACAACAGTGGGGACTAAGTCTCTCTGGGTACCCCCATCTGGCAGAGAAGTCTCTCTGGGTACCCCCAACCAGCAGAGGAAGTCTGGTTGTTAGCACATCAAAAGCCTTGGTGGATTTCTTCAGTTTATATGATCTTTTGAGGTCCCTTCCAATCCCTAATGTTCTGTGCTTCTGATATACAGATCAAAATTAATAGAGCTTTGTCAAGTGTCCTGCTCTTTCAATTTGGTGCTATGATTGTGATTCCTATAATATTTCTCAGAGACTATGTTACTTCTGCTGTTAAAAATTGAGAGGGAAACCTCTGGTCTGCTTCTAGTTTTAATTTCTCCTTTCCTTTTTAATGTCCCCTTTCCTGTTTACTTTCTTAAAGAGAATACCCCCAGCTCTCCTGTTCCCAAGTCACTGCTGCCCCTGTGAAGGGGAGCACCTAGCTGAGAGCAGGTGTTGTGTTTTGATGCAGTTCAAAGGAGTCTTGAAATCACAGAACATTAGGGATTGGAAGGGACCTCGAAAGATCATCTAGTCCAAATCCGTAATAGTAGTTTTTGTTTCCTTGAAAAACTAAACTATTTCTGCCAAATTATCTGTCGTTCTTGAAGCACCAACAAATGGCTCTGCATTCAGTCCATTAAATTCCCTGTCAGTTGAACCTCTACCTCTACCTGTGAGTTGAAACTCTACCTGAAAGCTTTATTATCCCCATTACTGAAGGTTCCTCCTCTCCTCTGCTTGACTTCAGTTTCCCTTTTCTCAGATTCATTCCGTTAGGATAAAACGCATCCCAAAACCACATATTGGGTTGCACTGAGAAAAAGAGGCAAAGTCTTAAGTAAAGATATTGTATTTGCAGTGGTGTGTCCAGGAGTGTTTTGTACAAGCACTCGTGTCTCAGCAGCAAAGTGCAGATTGCAGAAAGAGGACAAGAGGAGAGATTACTGGCTGAGACAATTCCCACTGTCATGTGGTGCTTAAGAATTAAATATTTATCCCTGCTCACTGGGATAATAAAACCGTATTTAATTAGGTTGTAGACACTACCAGATGATTGATGAGGCCTTTAAACATCTCATAAAATACATATATAAAGTATACACGGGGAAACTTAACGGGGAAAAGAGGCTCTGGTCCTTAGGATTTGCTTGTTAAAAGAATTCTGCAGGAAGGTGGCAGATATGTGTGGGGTGGGTGTCAGGAAGATGGATCCAGGCTGTTCTCAGTGTTATTTGATGATAGGACAAGTGGCCGTTGGTGTCAGCTAGAACAGAGGAGGTTCCATATAAATACCAGAAGGAACTTATTCCCAGTGAGGGTGACAGAGCACTGGAACAGGCTGCCCAGGGGGGTTGTGGAGTCTCCTTCTCTGGAGATGTTTAAAACTCACCTGGATGTGTTCCTGTGTGACTTGGTCTAGGTGATCCTGCTGTGTCAGGGGGATTGGACTAGATGATCTTTCGAGGTCCCTTCCAATCCCTAATGTTCTGTGATCCTGTGAAAATCGTGATTTTATTTGTTTGTTTATTTCTCTATTAATTTGTACTTTTCCATGTCAGTGCTGGAAAGAGATAGAGTTGACATTTGGGACGATTATGAGAATTTATCAGCAGTGTTTGTACAGCAGGTGTTCAGCGTGTGCATCTTCTAGGCTTGTTGATGAACTGAGAGGCAATGTTTACGAATTCAGCCTGAATTTATGAATTCAGCTCTTCTGGAGTGTGCTGGCGTTTGACTTTGTATTTATAGATTTCATTTATATGTAATTCTTTATTTATAAACACAGGTTTGGGTTTATCACTCACGCCACCCTTTTTTTCTAGATTGATTTAGAAATGTGAGGATGAAATGTAAGACAGATATCTACATGAGAATGACAACTTTCTGAACTACCCGTTCTTCTGGCTGGGTTGTTCCTCTGTTTATGCAGATAAGAAGAGTGCAGACAAGGAAATTAAGATCTTTAATGCCAGATACCTTACTGGGCATCAATTAGAGAGTTTTGCTAGTAGGGGGCTGCAGGGGTGTCTGTGTAGAAAGAGTCTGTGAAACTGCCCTGTGCCAGTCACAGACAGGGTCAAGCTGCCTCGGAGGCCACAATGAACCACCACCACCACGTGCCAACACTTCAAACAGTGACAAAGGTGCACACAGCATCTTGCTCAGACATAGTCAAGGAACTATGGGGGAGAATAAATGTGTAAGTCAATGAGACAGTCATTTAGTTTGGAGAAGACTAAATCATGTCGCTAAGTGCCAGACCTTGACTATGATAACTCATTATTTTGCCTCTTCCAATGCTCTGTCACCCTCATCGTGAAGAAGTTCCTCCTGATACTTATATGGAACCTCCTATGTTCCAGCTGGCACCCATTGCCCCTTGTGCTGTCAGTGAATAACATTGAGAAGAGCCTGGCTTCATCCTCCTGACACCCACCCTTCATATTTATATATTCATATATTCATATTTATATATTAATATATTTATATACTAATATATTTATATAAAAATATATTATCTTTATAATGTAATATGGATATAATTTAATTTATATGCATAAATACTTATAATATTTATATATTTTAATACAGAAATATAATATTTATAGACATTTATGAGTCAAGAGACAACACCCTTGCCTTTGCCAAAAGACCAGACCAGATTGCCACTACTATGTAGGGATAAGCCCACATTTGGACCTGCTAAGTAGAATAAAAGAAGCCGGTTGTAAAAGAGAGGATGAAATGAACAGGTATTCCCTAGGCTTCTTCCCTTTTGCTTTTTCCTTTTTACTCCTTACTTTTTCTCCCCTCCCCAAAATAAGCAAAGGAATGCTTGAAGCTCTTTAACAGATGTTTTCTTGTTTGACTCAGGTGGGACATTCATGATGCATTAGTCTCTTTAATGTCATCTGATTTTGGCAGCTACTTTCTGAACTAATTAGCACACTGGAGACATCTCCAAATAGCAGGTACCCGGGCAGCCAGTGGTTAAGCGTTTGACAGCACATTGCAGAGACCCCTGTGACTGAAACGCGGGGCCGCAGAGCACTTGCAGTCGCTGCGTGTGGCGTAATTGCACTTCTGAAACACTGAGCCATTAGTGCCCTGAAGTTTTTGTTCACACACCTTTGTAAGGGAACCACCAAAGAGCTTTTATATTGTTGTGAGTTATGATTTTGAGTAAACACAGCGATGGTTAAGGAATGTGTGTGAGATGTTGTGAGGGCTTTGTCAAAATCATAGAATCATAGGGTTGGAAGGGACTTCCACAGGTCACCTGGTCCAATTGGGGACTGGACTAGATGATCTTTCAAGGTCCCTTCTGATCCCTAATGATTCCATGATTCTATGACATAGGAATTTATCCTGCTGTGGCCGGGGGATTGGACCAGAAGATCTTTCAAGGTCTCTTCCAATCCCTAATGATTCTGTGATTCTGTGAATTTAAACCGCGTCAGCATCCTGTTGCCTAGATAATTCTGCAAGAACCTCAGGCACCTCATGGGATATCTGACCTGCAGCATGACAGCGAAATTAAGTTCAGTACAGTTTTGTTGGCTGTGGGCAGCACATGAGATATTTGAGCTTGAGAGAATGAGTAGAATAGCCCAGGATGTAGCGACACATCTTGTCAGTAGAGATATCACAGGATAGTCTTTGGGAAAGAGTTTCAAATCCTCCATGTAAGAAGTTCTCCTCACTGAGATGTGTGGTGACTGATTGCTCTGAGCCTTTACGGAGCAGACCAGGAAACCTCCTTAATGTGGGCTGGGGGATGTTTGCAGCTTTTTCCTAGAAGTCAGTGTCCCTCCATTCTGATCCATGGACATGCATTTAGCAAAAGATGCAAGGGAACGGGTGTTTTCAGCATCAACCATGGTGAAAGCAGAGCAGCTTTCCAGCCGGCGATGAGAGTTGTGTAACTAAAAGGCAGCAGGAGTGTTTGCACTCTGCAGCTCCGAACACACTCTGGACTTATTTAAAACATCGGTGTCAACCTTGAGCTGCTGTCTCCGGGGATGGGATCGTTATCTGTGTGAAATGCAGCTGGATGGGGTTTGGCTGAAGAGGCAACTTTTAATCTCCACTTGGCACTGGTTTTGTGCAGCACACGCTGCTGTTGGATGCAGTTTGTTTCTCCACGTCCTGTTATTTTCATCCAAGAGTTAAACCTTTGAGCGTGTTTGGGGTTGTGTTAATGGTTTGGGTTTGTTCTGAGTGTGACACAGCTTTTAGAGGAAGTAAGGCTTGTGAAAGCATCTTACTCCTTATTCCTGCTCTGTCTGTGTGGCCATGACTCTGGGCTGAGATGTGACAGAAGATTTCAGGCATTTCAAGTATATTTCAAGGTTTAAATTCCTGGTGGCTCCAGGAAACATGTGGCAAGCAAACCCTAAACTCTAATCCATGGTCTCCTTTGGTCCTTACCTTAGTGACAACTACAGTTTCTGTGGCTCCTTAGCCCCTAAGTTGGTAGATTTTTGGAAAGAAGACAGAGGAGTTTCCATCAATCTGTGAAGTAAACACCAACCTGATCACTTTGTGTAATGAGAGGATTCTCCTGGTAGATGAGAGAAGAGCAGTAAAGGCAGCTTTGCCTTCAGGGAGGGCTTCACCACTGTCTTCCATCAGATCCTCATTGAGAAGCTGATTTAGGATGGGCTGGGTGAGGAGACAGGTGGACTGAAAACTGGCAGCATGACTGGTCCTAAAGGGTGGTGATCAGTGAATAAGCTCTAGTTGGAGTCCAGGAACTAACGATGTGTCCTGGGGGTCAAGATTGGGTCCAGTCCTTTTCATCACAGTCGGTGAGGAAAAGGAGTTCTCAGCACACAAAACTGGGAGAAATGGCTGATACGCCAGAGGGTCGCACTGCCGTCCCGGAGAGACCTTGACAGGCTGGAAAAATGCACTGGGATGAACTTTATGGAGTTCAACAGAGGGAAGTCCCATGGCTTGGAAGAACATCTCCAGGCACCAGCACACACTGGGGCCACTCAGCTGGAAAGAGCTTTGCAGAAAAGGTCCTGGGGGAGCTGATAAACCCATACTGAACTTGAGCCAGCAACGTTCTTTTGCTGCATGGAAGGCTGGTGGTATCCTGGGCTGCACTAGGACAAGCGCTGTCAGCGGGTCAAAGGAGGTGATCCTGCCTGTCTGCTCAGCCCCAGTGAGGCTGCAGCTGGAGTTGTGTGTCTGGTTCTAGGCTATCCAGTACAGGAGTTATGTTGCAGCTGGGCCAAGAAAGTGAGGAAGGTTCTTAAGAATCTCTCATGATCCTATGATATCAGGAATGATAGAGAGAGCTGGAACTGCTCAGCCTGGGGAAGAGAAGACTTGATGGGGGGAATCTAATCAATGTGTGCAAAAAATCTGAAGGAAGGTAGTACAGAAGATGGAGTCAGTCTCTCTTCAGGGCTTCCCAGTGACAGGACCAGAGGCAAAGGGCAAGAACTGAAACACAGGAGGTTCTTCCTGAACATTAGGAAACTCATTTTCACTGTGAACATGTCTGAGCACTGGCATTGGTGTGTGGTGGAACCCTGATACAGGCTGCCTAGAGAGGTGGTTGAGGCCCCATCCCTGGAACCATTCAAGATCAGGCAGGATGGGGCTCTGGACAATCTGGTCTGGTGAGTGATGGCCCTGCTTGGTGCAGGGGGGTTGCACTAGAACACCTTTGGGGGTCTCTCCCAAACCTATGATTCAGTGATTGGTCATCTTGGGAGGTTGTGGAGTCTCCATCCTTGAGATAATCAAAAGCCTCCTGGCCACAGTCTAGGCTAGGTGGCCCTACTGGTACAGAGAGGTTCTACCAGTTGACCCCCAAAGACCCCTTCCACTACAGAGAACTAGTATAGAACGCTGCAGTGGTTTGACTTGCTTAGAAGGGGCATACAGTAAGTCTATTGATAACACAGATTTTGGGGCAATACATGTTGTGACCAGAGCTGCTGTTCAGATCCTGGTGGTGTCCCGCAAGGACCATCACCAGCTGAAGGGGTAGCAGTACGAAATCTCCAACTGGACACCTTTGCTGCTTTGGTGCTCCAGCTGTGCTTTTTCTCACGCCAAGACTACCCATTAGGGTAGGCTTCACCTTCCTGCTCCATTTCCTGAAGGCTGGAGAATATGGGATTGATTGTAAGTTATTTAGGTTTTTTTGTAAGTCATGGGTGTGTCAAGTGGAGCCCAGGATAAAAGCAGGAGGTTGGGAGAGCAAAGCCTGCAGGGCAGGGTGAGTCTTGCTCCTGAGTATCATATGGAAGGAAATATCCCAGGTGTGAGCTCCTCTGCTTGGTTTCATGCCTAAAAATTCTCTGTAGCTCCTACCTGGCACAACTTCTCTGCGCACTGCATCCCACACCAGACTGATTTCATGGCTAGTATTTCCAGAAATGCCTTTTGAAATTATTCTAATGACTTATCTCAGGGAAATTGAAACACACTGGGCTTTCCAAGCTATTCAAGGCATTGTTATGACCATTTTTCCAGTGGCTTTCCCAAGATTTCCGGGGCTGTACCATTATCCCTAGGCATGTAAATATATTCATATTAAAGTATTAAATAATAGTAAAGAAGTTACTTTACTCTTAAAATATTAAGGAATAGTAAAGAAGTTATAAAAATAGTGAACAAATTACATTGCCCAGAAGATTATTAACAAACCAAAATATAGGTTAAAAATCACATCTGTATACACTTCCATTAAGAGAGAACCAGAATCAAGTATGGCCAAGGACAGTGAATAAGAACCTCATTTCCAAACAATCACTGTTGTTTTTTGTGGGGTAGTTTGTTATCAGTTCAACCCCTAACTTTCTGTGAGTCTGTGAAATGGAAGTACAGATGTTATGCTGTGGCATTTCATAACCAAGCATAGACCTTGCTGTTGCTTTAGTAAGATTATTTCCCTGCTGAGATGAGCTTGAAGGTGCCTTCCAACCATAGCCAGTCTGTGATTCTGTGGGATTTGTGAACTGTTTGCCCAATAAGACAAAGGTAGGAGATAATAGTGGATGTACAGAAGGCTGAATTCCCTTAAGATCTCCAGTGCATGATTTGGGGAGATTGTTTTGGGGGTTTCTTTTGAGTGTCTGCTCATCCTTGAAGGAGATGGCAGTCAGTTATGGTGCTGATGATGTGTTTTACCATGCCTTTGGTCTAAGCATGAAATTATAGCTGAACATAGTTTTCAAAAGAAGCAGCACTGTGAGGCTTGGCACTGCGACTACTTCCCACCCAGAGTAATGGGATTCCTAACATCCTTCTCTCCTGTAACCACCTTCTGTGATTTTTACATTGTTGTACCATTATGGTTTGTCTCTTATGATCATACATCCTTTACAATGTCTAATGGGATATAGTCAGTAGAAAGTTGGTAGCATTCCATTGTAATTATTGAGAGATTATCCTAATTATCTGCTTGAGGATGATGAAGTGCAGGGTAAGTAGATCTCATGGTTTTATATCCACTTTCTAATGACCTTGTTTCCCCAGGCATGTAACATTTTCCATGAAAACAGAGAGAAGCACAGATTTTCAGGCAAATTGTTTTTCACATCTGGGATTCTAGTGCGGGTGAGACAGTTTCTCTTTTACAGTCTTTTCTTTTAAATTAAGTGACTTGTGATTATTTGTAGGAGCCTACAAAATTACCTTGGCAGATGATGAATAAATGTTCTGGGTAGAAATCTACAACAGGGAAGATAAAAAAGTAGTTGGCTACCTATGAGAAGAAGAATGATGTTAAAGAACAACAGGTTTGTGTTCTAGTTGTGTAAACTGCAAAACATCCTGGTTTTTTTTTTTTTTCAGAAGGCTTAAAAATCCAGCTGTGAGGGGAAAATGACTGCAAGGTGTCAAAATAATTGGATCTGTCGTTATAAAACAAAGTGCTGCCCACTTTTTCTCATATTTAGAAACTCTTGTAGCCTGCTTGCATAACTGTGCATTAAAAAATGTGATACTACCGGGTTGTTTTTCTTTTCAACTGTTCATTATTTATGAAGTGCTCAGAAAAATAGTTACAAATCCTTGTTTCAGGGGACTTCCTGTAGCTATATGGTTTTGTTCAAAGGTTTTTCTCATTCTGGTTCAATTCCAATGTAAAAACTTAAGTCTTCTTTTGTTCTGACCCACATTTTAAAAAAAAAGGTTACTGCATGTCTTTATATGTATGAATCTGTATCACAGAATCATTGGGGCTAGAAAAGCCCTCTGAGATCACAGAATCACACAACATTAGGGATTGGAAGGGACCTAGAAAGATCATCTACTCCAATCCCCCTGAAACAGCAGGATCACCTAGACCAAGTTGCACAGGAACACATCCAGGAGGGTTTTAAATGTCTCCCTCTGGGCAGCCTGTTCCAGTGCTCTATCACCCTCACCATGAAGAAGTTCCTTCTCACATTCATATGGAACCTCCTATTTTCCAGTTTATACCATTGCTCCTTGTCCTATCACTAGATGATACTGAGAAGAGCCTGGCTCCATCCTCCTGACACCCACCCTTCACATATTTATAGACATTAGTGAGATCATCCAGCACAGCCAAAAAACATCATGTGTTTGATGTGTAGGCTATAGGGTGTTTGTCTAGCAAGTGCTGTTTGTCTGAGTATGTTGGTTGCAATTATAAAGTATTGTTTGTGGTTCAAGACCACAATAGGGAAAGGGAAGAGAAGAGCAAAGCTCCCAGAAGGGAAAAAGGGCAGGGCTGGGTCCTAGCCCTCACCTAGTGCCTACCCCTCCTAGGACAGGTCAGTTGAAGGAGTCTCTTAAAGCAAAAGGGACATTTTTCCTCCATGAAAGCACAACTCCGTACATCTGAAAACTTTGGTAATTTTCAAGCCATAACACTGTTTTACATGAATAGAGGTTATGCACTTGTTGTCCAGAAGCGTGGATTCACTAATGTGCACATTAACATTTTCCTATGTTTTTGGGGTGGTTTTTAATGCAAATTTCATATTCCTTATTTTTCAGTCCATTAAGAAGAAAATTCATGTCTCTAGGGAGACACAGGAGTCCCAGCTCCAGTGTCTGTCTGAAGAGGTATCATTCTGGCTCTAGATTTCTCAGCAGAAGACCCTGAGTCCCAATATGACGGATGTTCCATATTAAGCGTAAAATCAAATAGTCACAAGTAGCTATACCATATAACTCTAGTAGATACACCTGATAGTAGCTATACTACTGGTAATTATACCCTCCAACTCTACTAGTTGTATCCTGTAATAGTCATACAGTAATAGTTATAATCTATAACTCTGGAGTTTCCAATGCCGTGAGAGCCTAAATTAGTGCTGGAGCCGGGTGTTTATCTGATGGACAACATACTGCACTGAAATGCAACACCCTGCTGCTCTGGCAGGGGGATTGGACTAGATGATCTCTCGAGGTCCCTTCCAATCCCTAATGAGTCTATGATTCTACAAAATACAAGATGTATTCAAAGGAAACACTTTATTTGGTGGTGGCAACTATGAGAATGGAACGTGGGTGTAAAATTGGAAAAATCCCGTCCTGGTTTAAGTAGCCCGGTACATCAATCCAGCGTGAAGTCAGCAAGATTGACTATTTCATCAAAATTGTTGTGTGTGGCAAGGATTTCTTTTTTCTCTTTTGCTGAAGCCTTGTAGCAATGCTGGGTGCCTAACAGCCAAGCTTTTTTCAGTGCCATTTCTACATGGTTTACGCTACATTAGCAACAGACCTGGGCAGAGTGTTTTCTGCCCTGGGGCAGGGCAAAATTCCCCTCTTCTGTACCAAAAAGGGATCCTTGTCTTTTGTGTTGTGTCTATGAATAAAGGAGTCAGAAGAGTTAGGATGATCACAGAATTACAAAATGGCCTGGGGTGAAAGGCATCTCCACAGGTCATGCAGTCCAACCCCCCTGCAGTAAGCAAGGACATCCTCAACTAGATCAGGTTGTCCAGAGCCTTGTCCAACCTCCCCTTGAATATCTCCAGGGATGGGGCCTCAACTCTGTCCCTGGGCAACCTGTTCAACCCCACTCCTGCTAAAGAACTTCATCCCTTCATCTGAGTGTGAAACTGTTGTCCCTCATGCTATTGCTCCATATCTTTGCAACCAGTCCCTCTGCTTCTGTCTTGTAGCCCCCTTCAAGTACTGGAAGGTTGCTCTCAGGTCTCTCCCGGAGCCTTCTCCACTTCAGGCTGAACAACCTCAGCTCCCTCAGCCTGTCCTGATAGCAGAGGTGCTCCAGCCCCCTGATCATTTTCATGGCCTCCTCTGGACCTGCTCCATCAGGTCCATGTGCTTTCAGAAGGTTGTCTCGCATGCTGCCAAGACCAGGTTTCTGACCTGTAAGTGACTGTTTTGAGGATTTTTTGGGTTTTTTGTGGTAAACGGTGAAAAAAAATCTCACTTTGCTTCATTCACCAAGACCTTTGGTGTGTTTGGTGTTGGAGGTACAATTTATACAGGAGGCTGAAAACCATCCTGCTTTCCTGACCATTAATTAACGTGTAGTGCTCCTGCTTGTCTGTCCTGGCGTGGCGATAACCGATGACAGGCTGGTGGCTCTTCCCATTGTGTTTTGCTCCTGTTTGGCTGGCAGTACTGTGATCCTACCCTTACATAACGAGCCCCTGAGTCAGCTGGATCTTTTAAGTGGATTTAAATAGACCTTCTCCTTATAGAGCACTCCCCAAAGGCTTTTTGCATATTTGAAATGACAGGTTCTATTAGAACTAAAACGAGGATACTTAGCTTTCTGAACAGAAGACTCTGAGCAAATAAGTAATAAATAAAAGAGGTCCATATACAACTCCTCTCCTGCCTACTACGTGCTTAGAGGCAGGTCCATGTTTGCAGATGTGGTTTCAGCTGGTTCCTTTCTAAGTTGTAGCAAACTCTGCCATGCTCTCCCCAGCCCCTATGAAGTTCTCTGTTCCCTGCAGACACTCTTCTGGCTGCTTCCTACTCATGACTGCATTTTCTCCTAGTCTGAGTGGTTCAAAGATTCATAGAACACCAGGTCGGAAGGGACCTCAAGGATCATCTAGTCCAACCTATCAAGCTAAAAACATAGATGTCCCAGCAGCCTGTCAAGCTGGGTCTTAAAACTGTCCACTATAGGGCAATCGAGTGGTCATGTTGTACCTACCCATTCTGAACTTGGGATCCGTCTTCCCAGTGCGTGTCCTTGGTAGCACCCAAAGCAAAGTCCACTCTTTCCTTTTCTCCAGGAGGCTTCCACCAAAACCCTTGATTCTTTTTAAAGTGATGGAGGTTGTAAGTCTCAACAGACATTCTGTCACAACCGTTTTCTTTCTCTGCTTTTAAAACTAAGACCTATCCTGACAAGCCTGCCCTGTGTTCCATGTTAGAACAAACACTATTGCAGCATCAGTGGAGGTTCAGTCACTTCCATGGGTGTTCTCATGACTGTGATCCTCAAATGGAGTGTAAATAACAAGGGATAGGGCAAGTGAAGAAGTCCTCAGGCTGCCTCAGGGGAAGTTCAGGTTAGACATTGGGAAAAACTTCTTCCTGGAAAGGGCCATCAGGCCTTGGAAGAGGCTGCCCAGGGAGGGGGTTGAATCGCCATCCCTGGACGTGTTTCACAGTCATGAGGATGTGGAGTTCAGGGACAAGGTTTAGCAGTGGCATTGAGAAGTGGTTGGCCTCAATGATCTGGGACGTCTTTTCCAACCTAACCAGTGATGTGATGTGTCTGTGTCACACAGACCTACTTTGGGGGGATACAGTTGACCAAGATATTCTTATTCTAAACTTTGCATATTATTTTGTCTGGAGGCTTTGGCTGCTGCTTGTTACTCTTGTCGTGACAGTGTAAGAACCAAACCCAGCTCTTTGGGACAACCTGCCTTTTAATTTGTCTATCGTGTCTTTTATTATGTTGGTCTCCTCTGTGGACAGGAGAACTGTATAACCAGTATGTGACACTATGAAGTTGCTGTTACACCTCACAGAGCTTCACAGAATCAATGATACACAATGACATTTGTTCATGACTGCCACTGGTCCTTCATTGTTATCGAGCTTTTTGGCAGAAGCCATGCTTCATTCCCCTCTTCTTGTCTCAGCATAAAATAAAAGAGGTAGAAAACTGTTGGGTGTGAAAAGGGAATTTGATTGGGGCTGGTGCACAAGCAGGATATAATGGTTTAAATATCAGCCCGTCCTCTACTCTTCTGTGAGTGGTTTGATGAATGCAGTAAGACAGGAGGACTGGCACAAGACATCACCTTGTCCCAACGCACAGGATTTTAGTTGTAAGAGGCAAGACAAAACAAAATCAGCAAGGATGAGTCTGGTGTTTATTTTGTGCTTGCTAATAGTGAGACCATGTGCCCTAGTGAGACCACAGCTGACGTATTGTGTCTAGTTCTGGGCCACTCACTTCAAGAAGGACATGGAGCTGCTGGAGGGAGTCCAGCATACAGCAATGAGGTTGATGAAGGAAGTGGAGCACCTCCCTTATGATGAAAGGCTGAGGGAGCTGGGTCTCCTTAGCTTGGACAAGAGGAGACTGAGGGGTGACCTCATTCATGTCTATAAATATGTGAAGGGTGGATGTCAGGAGGATGGAGCCAGGCTCTTCTCAATGTCATCTAGTGATAGGACAAGGGCAATGGGTGTCAGCTGGAACACAGGAGGTTCCATATGAACGTGAGAAGAAACTTCTTCCCAGTGAGGGTGACAGAGCACTGGAAGGGGCTGCCCAGGGGGCTGTGGAGTCTCCTTCTCCTGAGATGATTAAAACCCACCTGGATATGTTCCTGTGCAACTTAGTCTAGGTGATTCTGCTGTGTCAGGGGAATTGGACTGGATGATCTTCCAACATCTCTTCCAATCCCTACTGGTTCTATGATTCTATGATTCTAATAGTCTTCCATGGGGAGAAATCACTCTTGGAAGGAGAGAAAATACCAGTGGTCTCTTCATTGCTGGTTACTTGGCCTGGTTGTGCTGTGCTGTACACCACAAAGGAGAACACTCCCTCCTAACCTTTTCCTCAGAGGTGGTTTGTGCTACCAGTAGAACTGTTCAACCTTGTCCCTCATAACTGATAAGTAATTTTTATTTTGTCCACATAGACCTCAAGTTCTGCCAGAGGAGGGTTAGGTTGGATATCAGGAATTTTTCCTTGACAAAGTGGTCAGGGGTTGCCCAGGGAGGGGGTGGACTCACCATCCCTGGAGGTATCCATAAAACAAGTAGATGTGTCACTAGAGTACATGGTTTAGTGGGCGGGGTGGGATTAGGTTGACAGTTAGACTTGATGATCTAGGAGGTCTCTTCCAACCTTAGTGATTCTACAGTCCTATGACATGGCAGGTGGCCACATGCATTTTGTTCTCTCTCACTTGTTTTGTCTTCTCACGGAGTACAGAATTCTTCTTAGTGATTTAACACAGCTCAAGACCCTTAACGTGAAATGTCAATTAAAATTCTTTACCTCTTTGCAAAACAATAATTTCTCCACATTTTATTTGCCTGGATACACTTACATTGAGTTCAGAATGATGAGACTCATCAAGGGGGGATTCCTAGCTTAATGTGAGGAAAGCCCACTGAATCTCCCCAGCCCATTGATTCACTGCGGTGTAGGACTTTATGCAGTGAGGATTACCTTGGACACACCATTTTCCTCATCATTTCTATCACCTGCTCAGCTTGTAGCTTTTGTTTAGGAAGTGCTTTCCTTACTCTGCTGAAAGAATGTGGGATCATTTTGCGTTCTTGAGCAGTTTCCTTTTTTTAAAGTGCCTGATTTATTAAATTTGCCATCTCTGGGTTTCCTTGCTCTTGTGCAGAAAATAATTCCTAGGTTCTCTCGGAGCAGTAATTTACTGTTTGTAAGTCTGCCAGCGAGATGACATGTTTTTAGGGTAGTGTCCCAAAACTCCTGTGAAATTTTGCTGATGCTGCCTTGTAGAGCTCATTAGTGCACTGAGAGAGAGTAAATGGTAGATGTCCAAGGCTTGGTCTTGTCTTCTGGAGGTATAAATAATGTAGGACTGATCGTGGTCTGATAAATGGTTTGTTGTTTGGAACGTTACAGTACTCTTGGAGAGGAGTCATTTTCACTGCAAATAGTGACTGTTTATGACTAGATCTGGAAAAGGAGCCTGGAAAAAGGAGTGGGGGTGGGGGTAGGTGTTGTTTTCATTTTGGTTTTGTTTGTCACTGTCAGAAGCTATTACTCTTGGCAGTAAATTGAATGTATTTTCCCCGAGTCAAGTCTGTTTTGCCTGTGATTGCAAGTGGTAAGTGGTCTTGTTTTTATCTCAACCCACGAGTTTTTCCATCGTATTTTCTTCTTCTTTCTGGTTAAGGAGGAGAGTGGCTGACTGGTGGGTGTTTGGCTATTGGCCAAGGTTAACCCATCACACTGTGATATCAAAGCCATTGCAGGCAGGAAGAGGAGAAGATACAGGAGGCAAGAATTAGATTCCATTAGGTGTGTGTCTTTATATAAATTTAATCTATCAAAACATGTCCTTTTCTTTCTACTGAAAAGGATCTTTGCTATTGCAGGGAACTTTTTCTTTGTATCCCGCTCTCCCAAGAACTCTCCTTATACTGATGCATCTCCTGGTGAAGAATTGGCGAATCCTTCAAGGTTGGAATGTATGTGCACACGTAGGCTTTTGATAGTCTGTTCTAATACAAATAAATAAGACATTTATCTTTAAATTATCGATAATCTCTGTGAAGGGCCTTTGTTTTGTCCCAGAAGTACTTTTGTCCTCAACTGACGATGTGGGTAACGTCACTGCAGGTAACAGCACATCCTTTGCCTTGGGGGCCTAACTGAGACATTAATTTTCTTCAGGTAGTTCAGATTCAAAGTGGAGGATGGATGATCAATGTTTCCACCATGTTTTTATCATTAAAGTCATTTACATTTAAGAAGACAATCTCTCCCTCAGCTATTAATAATTTATCACAAGGAGACAGGGTAGTGGAGTATCGATTACATATCTACTGGCTCTCGTGTAGTAAATCTCCCTCTGGATTTAGCTGAAGAAACTTGAGATTAACTTTTCACAGAAAGTTTGGGAACTTCTTCTCTCCTTCCCCTCTTCAGACAGTCTATTTTTCCTTTTCCTAGTAGCGTTAATATACAAAGGATCCACACAACTGAGCAGCACGTGTCATCTTAGCTAATTCAGCTGGACAGATGGTTGGACCTAGATTTTCCACACGAAGTAAAGACTCTCTTGGTCTGAAGCCTTCCTTCACCATTGAAATAATAAAGAGGGCAGAACAACACTTGTCTGTTCCTAGAAGTCACGACAGACGAAATGCAAGCCAAGAAATCTTTGTGGAAAGGCCTGAGATAGGTTCTAAGATATAAATATCAAGATGCATAATAATTTGCTGGCTATTAATGACTTCTCTTTCCTAAATACAACATTTAATCAAAAGTCTTGCCGAAATGAGGCGGTAAAAATTAGATTTGTCATGATTAAAGTTTACATAATTTAAAGTTCACATGGCATTTAGGATTTAAATCTATAGGCATATAACTGTGCCTAGTCTTCTGATTTTAGCAGTTCCTGTTAGAGTCTTTTTAATTACAGTTCTTAGTAATTCATTATTAACTGACAAAAATAATGGCTATCTTTAAATTGATTTACATGATAGGGATTTTTTTTAAATTATGCGGGTAGAACCTAATGTAGCTAAAGTTTATTAATATCTTTTTAATCTTATTTGTTCCACGTCCTGCTTTAAAGTTTTATTTTAGTTGCTTCTGGCACTAGAACAGCTCTTCATACATGACTCCCTCTCTTCTTTTGCTTCCACCCAAAGAGAAGTTGTGTTCTGAAATGAACGTGCAGCTCTTTCAGCCAAGACAGAAAAAGCATGAAATCAAAAATACTCTGCTTTTATAATTCTCACAAATGACTTGTAGATTAGATCTTCCCTGGGATAAAACACTCCGCGCTCTTGTTTTACAGAGCAGGTCACACAGTAAGTATTGAAAATATCTTTCCAGGAAACAGATGTAAAAAACCAGGCAAGTCTCAGCTTGTTTTAGCTATATATTGCAGTATTTGTAAATTCTAAGTTAGGTTAAATGTAGTTAGCAAATCTGCTAGATCCAAACTGCATGAAAACTCTCTGTGAAACACAGCTCTGTTACTGCTAAAAGTTCAGTAGTCTGTGGTCAGCATCTTGTCAAGCCTACTCACTTGTGTCTACACAAATAGTTGTATCTAATGTCTACACATACACATAGAAACCACCCGCCACTCTGCTCTTGTGAGACCTCACCTGGAGTCCTGCACCCAGTTCTGGAGCCCCTTGTACAAGGGCATGAAGCTACTGGAGCTAGTCCACGAGGATGGTCAGAGAGCTGGAGTCCCTCTGCTATGCGGATAGGCTGAGGGAGTGGGGGCAGTTCAGCCTGGAGAAGAGAAGGCTCTGGGGGGACCTTCTAGAAGCTTCCAGTGCCTGAAAAAGAGACTTTTTACCAGGGACTCTAGTGAAAGGACAAGGGGGATGGTTTCAGTCTAACAAAGGGGAGATGTAGATGAGATCTGAGGAAGGAATTCCTCCTTGTGAGGGCACTGTTCCAGCACTTCATATTTCTTAGCTTTTATCCACTTTCTGGTGTTTATAGCAATAATATATATACTACTACCTATAAAGTACATTTATGTAGTATTTATATATTTTCACATATAGAGTACATTTTTCATCCTCATTTTTCAGCTACCTGCCTTTGTCACGTGCACCTGAATGTCACGTCCTACGTTGATGCAGGATGTGCCGCTTCCTTACAATACATTTTGGCACAATGGTGCAAACTGCTTTGTTTCAGGAAAATGCTTCTTTCCCTGTGTGCTAGCAGGAAGCCCTACTGCTGTAAGGACATTCTTGATGTGTTTGCTAATGGGCAGGTTTACAGGCAGCTGTGATAGACGGACAAGTGAGTAGTGGCTGACATCAGGTCTGATTTAGTGCTGGGTTTCAGTGCTTCATATCAACGTTTTAATTCTGTTCTATCTATTCTCCTATTCACATGACCCAAGGAGCTTGATTTTCCTACACAGCAGATTTAAAAGCAGATGAAATAGTTTCTTCCTGCAAAGAGCATACACTGTGTGTATTGGCATCTCATGTATGTTAGTTCAAGAAGGTCATGAAGCTCCTGGAGGGAGTCCAGCGTAGAGCAACAAGGATGATGAAGTGAAGCACCTCCCTTATGAGGAGAGGCTGAGGGAGCTGGGTCTCTTGAGCTTGGAGGAGACTGAGGGATCACCTCATGAATGTCTATAAATATGTGAAGGGTGGGTGTCAGGAGGATGGAGCCAGGCTCTGCTCAGTGTTGTCTAGTGATGGGACGAGGGGCAGTGGGTGTCAGCTGGAACATAGGAGGTTAAATATGAATGTGAGAAGGAACTTCTTCCCAGTGAGGGTGACAGAGCACTGGAACAGGCTGCCCAGGGGGGTTGTGGAGTCTCCTTCTCTGGAGACATTTAAAACCCTCCTGGACGTGTTCCTGTGCGACTTGGTCTAGATGATCCTGCTGTAGCAGGGGAATTGGCCTGGATGATCTTTCGAGATCCCTTCCAGTCCCTAATGATTCTATGATTCTGTATTGACAAAATGCATGTGCAGGTAGCTCCCCGTGGCACAGAGGCTGCCTTTTGCTCTTTCAGTAGTCAAGTATTTCTGTCACACTCAAAGTCATCCAACATAAGAATACCAGAGTGTCAGTTCTAACTGTGAATTTTAAAATGTTTATCTAATGTAGAGTTGCTTTTTTGAGTTCCTAAACGATTTCATCCTGAGTAGAAGCAGATCTAGGTCATGAGCAGAAACCTAACAATCAAGATACCCCTTGAAGAAGCTTTCATACACCCCTGCTTGACAACAAAAAACCACTCAAGGACTATTTGTTGTTGCTTGTGTCTGCCTACTGTCAATTAAATGACCTTCTTTCTCGCGCGTTGAAGATGTTGGTTTGCATAAACTCAGGAAGGGGCAGGCTTTGTCAGCTGGAGCATCAAGGGCCAACAGTGCAATTGATGGCAGCTCCCAGCAAAGGACAACAAAGCATTTTTCAGACTTTAATGAACAAGATCAAGCTATAATAAACAGTAAAATTAAGCTGTGTTGAAACTGAACCATTTTCAAATAGCCAGAAAGCCCTGGAAAAGGAGAAGGAACAACGCTGTGTATTTCCTATCCAGCTGCAGCAACACCAGCCACTCTGGTTTTTGAATTAACTCCATATTCAACATTTTGTCGTGTCCATTAGGTGTTATAATGCATGAAATGAATACATAGTCACATACTGGTGGCTGCAGTTCCAAGTAATGATCAACAATACTGCCTCGAGCTAGCTAACGTGTCTTCCTATGAAATATTTTCTGCATGACCACATCACATGGCAGCAGGCAGCAATGGAATTTATGAACTAGCCGGAGCTATCGCTGCCGGTGAGGATGCAACAGAGGAAGAGGCAGGTTAAAAATATAATGGGGGTGGGGGAGAAGGCTAAAGAAATACAACCAACCAGAAAATAATTGTGGCAGTGTCATATAGGTGTTTGAAGTGAGCAGCTTAATGGCTCTGCAAATTCATGGCTGCGTCCTATTTTTATCATTTTCGGCTTTTCCTAAATATAACTCCCAGCTGAGCATGTTTCTTTTAGCTATAAATAACTCAAAGCAAAAAAAAAAAACCCAACCCTGACGTGGAATGACAATTTCAGCTCGATGTCAGGATAAAACCATGATTTGTTTGCGTGACTGGGAGCTGGGAACGTTCAGATTCTTAGCAGGTCAAGTGTTTTACTGAAGTCAAGTCAATAATTATGATTCTTCTGCAGAAAGAGACCTCAAGTTGTCTGTCAACTTGTAGTAGGTTGAAATGTGTCTTCTGTGAGTATTTCTCCAGCTGTTCACCCCACTCGCTGCTGCAGTGCTTATGCACCCTATGGAGAAGTGGATTGCAAATGAGGTGCCTGATGTGTGAATTGAAAACCAGTAAGAAAGACCTTCAGTTTTGTCAGGGCTCTGTGCGTGTGTCGTTGTCATGATGTTCTGGGGTTTCTAGATGATTCCAGCATCTCTCAGATGTACAGAACCCAAGCCACTGGAATAGACACTAGTTGGATGAAGTCAAGATTCTTTTTCAAGAGACAGCAGGAATGGAATCCATGATACTGTGGGGACCAGCTCTAAACTGCCTTGGTCTCTTAATTGATCTCACTGCATATTAGGGTGTGCAAGGAATATTGACAAAGAAATGCAGCAAAACTGATAGCAAAATTATTATAATAATACTAATATACAGATCCATAGCAATCTTGTCTCCATTACCCTGGTTTTTGTTTTGCATACGGGAAGGTTAACTTAGAAACACAGATCCAGGTTAGAAAATGCCATGGAATATAAAGGGAATCCATGGCTGCATTACAGGAAAGGTCTTGAGGTGCTGGAGTGTGTCCAGAGAAGGGCAACAGGGTTAGGGCAAGGGTCTGGAGAGCAAACCGTGTGAGGAGCAGCTGAGGGAGCTGGGGATGTTCATTCTGGAGAGGAGGAGGCTGAAGGGAAACCTTATTGCTGTCTGCAACTGCCTGACTGGAGGGTGCAGAGAGGTGGGGGTTGGTCTCTTCTCACAATGAACAAGGGACAGGACAAGAGGAAATGGCTCCAAGCTGCACCAGGGAAAGTTAAGGCTGGACAGGAGGAAAAACCTGTTCGTGGGAAGGGTCCCTAGGTCTTGGAACAGGCTGCCCAGGGAGGGGGTTGAATTGCCATCCCTGGCCTCATTTCATAGTTATGGAGATCTGGAGCTCAGGGACAGTGTCTAGCAGTGCCCCGGGATAGCTGGGTTAGTGGTTGGACCCAGTGATCTTAAAGCTCTTTTCCAAACTGAGTGATGCTGTGATTTTATTAGTTTTGAGGGAAATTGGAAAGATGCTTAGTATATTTGGCCATGACTTTAGACTGGCTGTTGAATACAACTTGTGTGAGATAACTCAACATGTAGGTACTAAGCAGCTTGTCTCTCTCCAGTTTCATACAGAGACTCTGGCCACAGTACTGGAGACTGACTGCTTTGGGGGTAGATCTGCTTGAAAACATACATAGAGGTCTTGGTAGAGGCAGCTAAATACTATCCAGCAGCATGCTCTAGCAGTGGAGAGGACAGTGTTCTGGGCAGCATTGCCAGTGTCACAGAATGGTTGAGGGTGGGAAGGGACCTCCGTAGGTCTTTAGCAACCCTGCTTAAGCAGGGGTAGTCTAGAGTGGGCTGCTCAGGCAGCTTAACATCTGCAGGGATAACATCTCTTCCAGTGGTCAGTCACCATCACAATAGAGAAGTCAAGGTCCCTCTGACAGCAGCACAAGCCACTGGGATATTGGCCATTCGTCCCAGTTATGTGTCGCTAGCAGAATTGCTGGGGGTCACCCTACTCCTCAGGCAAGTTACATCAGCAGCAGTTTGTCCAGGAAGCCCCTGGGCTGCCTGTACTATGGGATATTGTCCACAGTTTTGCTTTGTAGAGCCTTGCTTGCATTTGCATGGGCATGCCTGAGGAGACTCCATGTGAGCCCTGGGCTGTTGATGTTGTGCTCCCCACAGGCCCCTGGCTCACCAGCCCTGTCTGTAACTCTCTCACAGGGTTTCTGGTAACTCCCTTCCTCCTCTTTTCCTTGCTCTTTCTTTTATAATGAGAACATTCTTCCAACAAAGGTATCACTGCCTGGCTTAGGGAGATGGAATTCAACTCTCCCAGGCCACTGTTGGTCCTCAGACTACATCCAACACTCCTAGAAACCAAAGCACTGCTGCTGAAGCAAACACTAGCCCTGCAAACAAATACCTCAAGCCCTCTTCTGTGCATTCTGTACCCTCACTAGCAGGATTAGGAGAACAATTCTTGTGTTCCCCAACTCCTGACCATGGTCTACAGAGCTCTGTAGTCTCTTGCTGACCTCAGATGTGCACCTGACAGTGTTACTGGAGCCCAGATAAAAAAACAAGTGGAGTTGATTGAGGATGAGCTGAGCTTTGGCACCTGGCAGGCAGGTGCTTTGCTTTAAAAGAGACAGGGGAAGCAGTGCTTCCCTCTCCTCAGTGCTCGTTTGATTCCACTGAGAACACTGCCTCTGATTTTTGTGCCCCTCAAAACTACAAAGAAAGTGCAGCGGGCCACTGAAGGAACAGGACTTCTTCAACTTGGTGACCAGAAGGCTTTAGGGAACCTAAGAGCATCCCCTCTGAGGAACCCAGGAAGGCAAAGCACAGCTCTCTACTGAGGTGCCTGCTGAAAGGAAGAGAGATGCAGGTTAGTACAAAGTAGGCTCAGTCTGCACTCAGGAGTTTTCTACTAGAAAGCTGAAGGCTTCAAGCATGGGGTTCAGTGAATGCTGAGGGGGTTAAGGCACTTGGCTAGCAATATGAGGCTCACATTTGAGCCCACCTTCTGTGTGATAGTTATTTCACTTGCTATTTTGTTGATTTGAGCTGTGTCATTGAGTATTGAGACGTATATGTGTGTGTGTTAATAAGCATGTTAGAGCAGAGCACAGATGGCATGAGCTATAAATACAACAGTCCGTACTGTCTCAATTTACTAGCCCTTTAGTAAATGCCATAGTTCCCCATGCTTGTCCTTTCCCCATTATTTCAATGAAACCAGTAAAAACATGGGTTTGAACAACTGAATCTGAGTAAGATTCCTCCAAGTACTTGGAGCAGCTGTGGAGGATTAAAAGTGTGATTTGTGTTGTGGCCCATTGTGTTCCGTGAGAAATTCCAAGTGGCTCGTGTGGTTGCTAGGTTATATGAACCTGAGCTAACTTTGGCTTGGCTCATTTCAACGTGCTTGATCCAAACAGAGATCATCACAGTACAAAAACCACAGCTGCAGTTCCCTAACATCATGTAGGAACACAGCTATATTTGTCGTATAAATACAATGCCTGTCTCATTTCTATTCAAATAGCAATCTATCAAAATTGCTCTTTGACAGGGTTTTGACTACTTCTTATAGTAGTTACTAATAGTTCTTTTTTACTATTTCCCAGGGGGGAAGAGAGTGTGGATGTGTGCGGGGTGAGGGGAAAGGAGACAAGCACTGAAAATAACTTCTGTTTTCACCCTTAAAAAATGACTCAGGAATTCGAAGTCTCTGTTAATTTTTGCATAAGACAAGAGCCTGGGAAGATGATTCCACTTTCTTTGTTCTGTTGGAGTTTAGTTCAGAGTCACCGCTTTAAAAAGGACAGCTGACTTTTTAATTGCTCCTTGTGATTAATCTTTTAAGAATAAATACAGTTATTGATGTACATTGCGCTCCAAGGGCTGCTAATATTTTTGTGCACAAGTGCTAATGGGTTGGGATAAAAAAAAAGGCTGTTGAAAAGAGTGATTGCAAAACTAACAATAAATCAATCAGATGGTTCTGGCAATACATCTCGTGTCCACGGCATGTGATGCTTAGTTTATGACATCTTAAGATCTCCAGAGCTGATTTATTCTTCCAGTAAGCAGTGTTCTGATCCATTAGTTTTTCTGATGTAGAGACATGTCGCTGTTTGTTCATGAGCTATTTGGATTTTAGCATCACACTTCTGTCAATCAAGGGAAATCCAAGGGTGTTTAAAATGCCTATTGGGAGTTGAGGGTTATCAGTGCACACCAGGGTTGGTTTGTACTCGGTGAATTTCTTCATTAGACGCTCTAGATGTGGAATCGTTGTCAAATGTGTAGCCTCAAAAAGTTTTATTTCAGGTGTGCTAATAGTTTTGTTACTCTCCCTACTGAGGGAGCTGAGTTTCTTTAGCTTGGAGGAGACTTCATTAATGTCCATAAATATGTGAAGGGTGGGTGTCAGGAGGCTGGAGCCAGGCTCTTCTCAATGTCGTCTAGTGATAGGACGAGGGGCAGTGGGTGTCAGCTGGAACATAGGAGGCTCCATGTAAACATCAGAAGGAACTTCTTCCTAGTGAGGTTGACAGAGCCCTGGAAGGGGCTGCCCAGGGGGGTTGTGGAGTCTCCCTCCACAATCCCCCTGCCAGAGCAGGATCACCTAGACTAGGATTGCAGATTCAAACAGATGTGTAATTTAGTGTTTTGCTAGTAATTCATAAGTTGGGGATAGAGAGAACCCCGGATCTCTGAGGTGGTGATGATTCCAGCTGATGATTATCTAACGTTAGCTTTTGCCTGTCTGCACTCCTTTTGTTTCCTCCTGCACTCCTACATGCTTCTGCCACCCTCTGCTGTCCGTACAGCCAAGTGGATGAACACGTTCCACAGCCGGTCGGGAAGCTGTGGGATTGCTGCCTGGCTCTTGGGGATGCGGCACGGCAGGGAGTTTGTTCTCTGTGTGTCTGCGTTGTCATCACTGAGCCCTGTTGTTGGGGGGGGGGGGGGGGG